>CM035109.1:74066835-74160812 GCA_020205505.1 Panax japonicus
GTTATATTTCAGTTTGTTATAAATAATTTATGACATCCTAAAATTTAAATCTATTTAAGTTTTTGAAATAATAATTTTATTTATAATATTACTTTTTAAAGAATTTACAATATTAGTTGTTTTCATAAATTAAAATCAAACTCTTTTTTTTTTGATACAATCCCTAATTTAATTTGGAGTTTTATACTTGGTCTGGAAAAAGTGTTAGAAGCAAACAGAGTTTATAAGCCCTAGCTCAACTAACGAATGCATTTTTATTCCCCCTTTTGCCCAAAATTTGTCGCTCGCTCTTTTCCCTCCCATCTGCAATTCCCTTTTCCGTCTCTCTCTTCACCGGCGACTCCTTTTTTCTTCTTCACCAGCGACGATTCCCTCTCTCACTTCTTTTCCTTCTTCCTCTCCATTGCCCACATATACACACAACGAGGAGAAAATAGAGAATTTGGGCGTGAGGAGGTGAATGGAGGAGGCTTGATTTGGTTGTTTGGTAAGTTACTCTTACAACCACTGCTCTACTCACACACATACACCCACCCACTGCTATACACACACAAACACACATTGTCACACAGTATACACACACTCACTGTCAATTAATTATCTGTATGTGTTCGTATGTACATATGGTGAGTCTTTTAGGTCCAAATTCTAGAACATAACTCAGTTTGTCATTTATTGCTTTGAACATAACTCAGTTTCTGGCTTAGTTAACTTATTAGAATTGGACCTGGAATGATGTCCATGGATTCACGGTTGGCTTGTTCAGCTCAAAGGTTTGTTATTAGCTTGTACTCTTTCTGAGTGGTGAGCTTCTTCTGCCATTCGTATGTAAAAGTCATTAATGTATTTGTAAAATTTTTAAGCTTTCCCAAATTTATGGGGTCTTAATTTTAACTATTGGTTTTGGTTTCTTAGATATTTGTTTGATTGGTAATTTTGTCTCCAAGTATGCGTACTGAAACTAGCAACCTTAGATTTACCATATTAGCGTACTGCAGTAACTCCAAATTTTGGTACATGTTAAACATTTAAGTTTCTTGCCTAAGGAATTCTGGTAATAGAGGTGTTGGTGCACCAATTGTTTTTATATCAAGGATATTTCCTTTGTGAGGTACAAAGCTTTTAATAATCAAATCAATTGATGGAAGTTTGATGCACTTGAGTATTGATTTACATCATTAAATTTTAGAAAGAAACCAGATGAAGTCTCTTCTGTTGTAATGGTTTGTAGTTTCTATTTGAGTCAGGTTTGATACTTGATCCTGGCTTTTGAAACCTGGTTATGTCTCGACTCTAACAATGAGTTGTTTATGTTGGCAGAGGATATGACAAGTGAGCAGAGGAGGGAGAATTACTTATGTGACATCACATATGTCACCAATAGTGAGTTGGGTTTTGATTACTTGAGAGATAATCTTGCCACGGAAAGTAAACTTTGTGTTACGCAAATAGATTTAGTGACTGCTTCTGTATTGTTCTTTATTTATTGTATTCAATTTCACTTCCATCACCATATACCGAACTGCCGCTTCATGACTTAAGGTTCTTAAGGTCAGTTACAATTTCAATTACATATATATATATATATATATATAATTTTTTTCTTCTTCTTTATTTTCTATTTGTATATGTGTTTGTATTTTTACTTGAATTTATAGATACGAGAGAACCTAGTTTAGTATTGATTATTGATACAGGTAATGTGATGATATGTAAGTCTTAAATTATTTAACCTAAATGTTTCGAGATCTGCTCGTATTTTTGCACTGATTTTTTTTTAATGTTTGCTAAAAAAATGTTACAATTTTATTTCCCTATAATACGGAAACTTTTCCCTGCTCAAGACACTACCTATTTGTATTTTTTGATTCTAAGATATAGTTTTTCTTTAATACATACGAATATGTACACAAGAAATGCAGCTTTGTAAATGTTCTGCTTAACATTTTTAAATTTTAAATGGTCCAAAGATTTGCTTTTTGGAATAAGATTGACTTAGGAATATGAGGTGCTTGTAAAGTTGGATACTTGCTTCATTATTTGTTGTTCTTTGACAGTCATTTTGGTGTAGTTATGTTAACATTCAGAATCTTCATGTATGTTGAAGTTTGTTGGCAGAGCAATTTTTGTCGCACTGCCATTTATTATGAAGGGGTAGCTTAATAGTTTGACCGTGGGTCGTGTTTGATGTTTTAATATGTGACTAGGGTAGCAACAGGACACTGCTAGGTTTGCAAGTTTAAGTGTTGTTGCCACCAAGTCATCATCCTCGGGAGGTTTATTTGGCTGGTAGACTGGAGAAAGATCTAGCTCTTTTCCTCCTCTAGACTTTCCTCTTAAGGATGTTACCCTCCCTCCTCCACTACCGAATTATGTTGAACGGAGAAAGACAAGGATAACAACTCTAAAAAATGGTGTCAAAATAGCATCGGAAACATATGCGGTACACATAATTATTAGTTATGATCTTTGGTTTGAAGAAGGTAACGCTGTTTTACCTATAGTTATAGTTTGGTTCGGTAACGTTGTTTTACCCACTTTTTTGCTCAATCCTAGAATATATCAAAACATTTTCACATACTAATATTATTTTGTGGAACATAAATCAATACTTACATTCACTTTGTTTGTAACCGAACAGTAAAACTTCTGTCTGCTATGTTCAATTAGTCATGTTTGTTTCTTGTCACAGGTGTTTCCCAAAATGTTGTTTCTTATTATTTTCTATTTTGTCCATTCCTTATGGGAGTGTTGTGTTCTGATAAATGTTGGTGGGCTTACTCTCTTGTAGGCTATTTTTGGAGGAACAATACAGGTCCCGACTTTAACAAGGATGTTGTTCTTAAGGTTTGTTTCAAACTATTGCATGTTTCTTTTTACTTTTTTTTTAACAATCAAGCAACGCAACTGAAACCTATTCTGGTTCACAGGTTCGTCCTGGAACTCAACCTGGTCAGAAGGTTGTGTTGAAGAAGAAAAGTGAGAATATTTTTCACAGTATATCCTACTAATGAAAACTTAAAGAAATATGTTGTCGATCCTTGTCAAGTTCTTTTTACAGCTTGCCTATGCATAATAGTATGTTATAATTCTACATCTTACCTGTTTGGATTGGCATTTTAGAACCTAATTTTATAATTTCATTTTTACTGTTTCTTGTCCTCTTTATCTCTTACAAGTTTGGGTCTATGTGCTTTGGATTTTGAACATAATTGCCTAATGTAATTTTGCAGAAATTAAAACAAGGAACTCTTTCTCATTTGGGGATCAATTCTTGCACTTCAATGTTATTCTGTTGCAGACGATGTTATCAAAATATATGCAATCCTCTGCAGCTTGAGAAAGTGAAAGATGAGATTACTGAAGCATCCAAGAATCCGCAAGCTGTGCTTTTGGAGGCAATTCATTCTGCTGGTTATTCTGGTGCATTGGGGAATCCTCTTATGGCCCTAGAATCTTCACTAAACAGATTGAATAGTACCGTGCTGGAGCAATTTGTTGCTGTGAGTTTAAGAAATGTTTTATAAACTAAGAATAGATCATTTTGCTTTTCTTCTATCTCCTTTTGTTATTTCACTGCTTGATTCTTAGTTCAATATTTATTATTAGTTTTCTAGATCTTTTTCTGCCACTGAAAGGGTTTTAAAATTTAGGAAAATTTTACTGCTCCTCGAATGGTCCTTGCCGCGTCATGTGTTGAACATGAGGAGATGTTAAAATATTCAGAACCTCTTCTCTGTGATTTAACTAGTGTGCCACGACCTAGGGAACCACAATCAGTCTACGTCGGTAATCTTCAAACACTGAAACTTTTTTATCTGACTATGTTGCAAATTTCTTTGTCATGTTCATTTGTGAGCAGCAAACCAATTTTGCTCTAGCATTTGAAATTCCCGGTGGCTGGCTTAAGGAGAAGGAAGCTATGACTCTAACAGTTCTTCAGGTGTTGTATCCAAATATAAATAGAAGTATTTTGCATGTGTTTATACAGTTGTTCTCAGTATGTAGATAGCTTTCTTATCTTTAATATTATGTAATGAGATTCTTTGACCTTCTATGGATCAACACGTAACTTTCCTTAGTTTATTCTACGCATTCCATAATATCTAGTGAAATCCCAAATCTAAGGTTGAAAATAGTATAACAATATAACCTGATAACATGCAATGTTTGCGACTATTATTAGATAATAATTGCTAAGACAGGATCACTGGTTGTTGTTCTATCTGTTACTATTACTCCCTCTGTTGTGTAATGGATGTCACAGCCGGAATTTTTTTGGTCTTAAAATGGTAGCCACTCTTTCAAAAATCAAGCAAATTTTAGTACAAAAAGAGTTGTAGTTGTTTATGGGACCCACTTTAAGTATAAGCACATATATCCATATCGCAGTATCTTAAGAATAATATTAAAAATTGTTTCATAAATTAGCATTTTCTTTTCAAAATTGACTTAATTTCCAGGAAAACATTAATCGTGCATCCATTACTGGACATCATTAGTGTATAATACAGACAAAAGCTAGTGCTAGTTTTTGTTGACGTCTGCTATATACACCAGTATCCTAGTCTTGTGGTCATAATTTTCAATCTAGTAGAATATTTTTACCCCTAACAGGATTGCAAACATTTGTTTCTGGAATCCTAATAAGTTAAATATGATTAATTTTAGTTCAAATACTTTATTATTGATAGGGAAAGTGAGAATCAATTTTTTTTCAAAACCATAATACATACAATTGTTACTTGGATGTTAGGGGAGACGCTGGAGCGCCGGCATAGAAGCAAAAGAAGGCTTGCCCATTCAGAATAAAACTGTTACCCTGGCTTCTATTAGCTACCAGAACTTCTTTCTCCAGGTTGGAGCACCTATCTTAACATTTTAGCTTATACACCATGGAATTTATTCTCCATTCTTTGACTTTCTCTTGTTTTCACCAATTGAGTTGGACATGTAGATTGAACTTTATTACAAGAAAGTTGTCCTAAAATTGACATCTTTGGTGAAATTTTAATTTTCTTTAATTCTGCTCCGAGTTCATTAAAATAAGTATATGATTATATTTCTTTCTTTATAAAAATAATATGCCCCTCTTTTTATGTGTAATATCATATATGTTATTTGGGATATTTTGTTTCTTTTATTTCTTTATTTTTGTTGGATTTTTGGCAAGTGAGTGAAAATAATATATTGGTTTTTATTTGGGATTTTTTTGTTGCAAATTGGCAATGTTCTTTATTTGATTTGAGATGAGTTTTTCTCAAAAGTAATCAAAACATGTTTATAATGTATTGTTTCTACCTGTTAGTTGGTTCATGGGATTTTTCATTTTTTGTTGGTTCTTTCATTCTTAGTTGGTTTGTTTTTAAAATTGTCAATTTGTCATGCAAAAAGTTAGAATAATTTCATATCAACTCCTAAAAGTTTTAAAAAATAATAATTAACGCCCATATACTAAATATTTATGGAAAAATTTCAACGGGGTCTATAATGTAAGACCCCAAATTATTGATAAATGAAATTTAATTTCCTCCATTTATTATTTTTGAAATTGTAAGGGTTGATTTGATTAATGTGGTTAGTTATGGGTAAAATGTGTAAATATTTTAAATAAGCAGGTGGTTATAAAATATTCATTGTTGTCGGGAAATATTCGTTTGGACGTGGAATATTCTTGCTGTCGGGGAATATTCGTACGACAGCGCAGTCTTTTGTGGGCCCCATAACGGAAATCGATTGGATGAAGAATACGACAAGTATAAGTTGTTTATAAATAACGACGTAGTTGTGACCGTTAATACTGTTGGAATACACGGTGGTTAAAACACAGTAATACGCGTTGTTGCACAGTAGCACACGGTATTGCACCAATTATTGATTCTTACGTAAGAAGACACTACTCAATAATTGTTACAGTAGTTACTGTTCAGTATTTTGTTTTATTGATTCAATAATTGCTGCGTTGATATTTTATATTACTGTTGTTTCAATAATTATCACTACACAGTATTTTTCATTATCGAAACAATAATTCATATTATCTGAATAATATTATTAAAAAATATTATTGGCAATGTTTAGAAAGTTCTGTCTAAGGAGAGGTTTGATCACCTAATTGCGCGTTAGTAAGGAGAAATTTTTATTGGAAAACCCCCTCTTTCCTGGGAACGGCCTGGTTGCCAGTACTGTAATTCTGTAATATTATTTATGAATAATTAATTATTAATTTATATGATGATGAAAATATTGATTTTACATGGATATAAATGGAGAAAATTTTTAAAGTGATAATTGTTAAAAATTGATATTTTATCTTTTTTGATAAAATAATATTTTTTTTATATTATTCAATAATGGTGATATTTTTACAATGAATGTGGGATATATAAGTATATTAGGAGTAAGAGTATTTTTGTTGCAAAAGTTGTTTAAAACATGTTATACATGTCTGTGAGTCCATTTCTTGACTGAAATTTGATTATAGCTTATAAAATCGTCCATTCATGTCTGTCCGTTGTCTATTTATTATGAATTATTGAAGTTTCGAGGTTTCAGAATAATTGATTTTTGGAAGTTTTAAATAATTATATTAACAAAAACGTTTTTTTCATTGTTGGGACTCATTTAACATGTGATTAGGTGGCTGATTTTAGATGCTAAGTGTTCGTAGAGAATTTATAATATAAATATTAATATTATATTAAATTTTCTGATTTGGTGTTCTAAGCATTTTCCTATAAATAAGGTGCTTAGGTTAGAATTAAAAATCACACCAGAAACTAAAAATTTCTCTCTCTATAATATTGAGCGTATTTGTGAGTATTATTATGTTTCAAAATAGTAATGTATCCATCAAAATGATATCCGTCCACATCAAAACATGTGGCTGACCATTTTCTTTATTAATGCAAAAAAGCTAGGTGTTTATTTTGGACACAAGGACTCCATTATAAATGGATACACTGGTAGTATTTATCTTTTTTCCAAAATTGTGAGCCTAATTAAGAAAAGAAGAAAAATCTTTTTATGATATTTGATTAAGGATACTGCTAAAATCAAACTATTCTACAAATTGCTAGAGACACAAATTATTCTACAAACATTTTATAAACTATTTTACAAATATTTTACAAACTGCTGATGTGTCATACTCCACCTCAGCATATTGTGTGGGGCCAAAAATTATATTGAAACAATTTATTGATCAATATATTGAGGTAGAGTATGTCACAACAACAGTTTGTAAAATAATTTGTGTCTGTAGTATTACTCAATTTAAAAACGATTTATTATATATTTTTTTTGTACAAAACGTTAAGTATACCCTATTTTCAGCTAGTTTTTTTTCGTAAACTGTTTTTAATAAATACGAGTTGTGTTTTGCATTTTTTATGGGTATTAAAATTTTATTTTTATACTAGAAAAAATTACATTTTAACGTAGAAGGGTCAGATTTACTAATTAGTCTATGGCAAGGCATGTACGTATTGGGTGATGTCATGAGGCTTACGAACTCACGTGATTGCTGATCAAGTCAATGGGTCAAATTCAACGTAATTACATAGTGGACCTGCCTGCGTAAATCGTAATTGGTGATGGATGAAATATTCCCTCCTCCCGTCCTCCGCCACCGCTAGCCACATCTCTCGTCTCGTTCCATGTCCTTTTTCCGCTTATATTATTAATTCTACAAATTACATTCATTACAAAATATAATATGCAAATAATTCTTTACCACTAGCTAAACCGGCAAACAAACCGAATCAAACTCCAAAACTTTTAGTCGAACTCAAAATGTTTAAATAACTTGATCGAACCAATAACCAATAACTATGCAGGAGTTCAGATCGAAATTTAGAGTTTGCGAACAAGTCGAACATAAATTTGTTTGCACTTGTTCGCGAACTTTGCGAACATGAACAGTTCGCGAACGTTCACAGACACAAACTTAAAACTCTGAAACAAAAAACAGTTAAATAAATATAGAAAATGTTTTCTCTAAGAGTCTAAGTATTCAATCAAAATTTAGACTAAATATTATAATCATCATTCATCCAAAAAAACCAAAACCAAAAATGATTACTTAGAGCTTAGAACTTAAAAGTTAACAAGTACTTGTAAATTATTGATTTACAAATATCAACAATCAAATATTAATATCCAAAAGTCTTTCAACTTTTCAAGGTCCAACCACTTCAAGCAGAGTCTTCAAACAAATAATTATCAAAAACTAACAATTTAATATTAGTAATCTATTTCTTTTGTTGTCATTTTAAATTTAATATCTAGTTTTTATTTTCGATCTTCAAATTTATGTATAGTTTTTTAAAGTTTCAAAATTATTCAGTAAATAATTTAATGATTATTACTCTATTACTGAAGTCTCGGTACGTTTATTGATTACTTATTGATTTCTCTATTCTCTATCTCGATTTCTCAATTTTAATAACTCATGTAAATGTAAGGAATTGTATTATTTTGTCATGTAAATGTAAATGACAAAATTACCCATAATAATGTCATTAAATATGAAAAGAGAATTAGAATAAGAAAAGTATGAGATATTTAATGCTACGGGTATAATAGTAAAATACATGTAAAAGTTTGGTCATTAAAGGAAAATAGACATTTAACATATGACTACCCAAAATAGTACTCCCTCCGTCCCAGGATAAAAGTCTTTATTACTACTTTGGGTTGTGCCATGTTAAATGTCCACTTTCTTTTAATAATCAAATTTTTATTCATTTTTTTCTATTATGCCAGTAACATTAAATATCTCATACTTTTTTTATTCTAATTCTCTCTTCACAGTTAATGACATTATTATGGGCAATTTTGTTATTTTATTCATCTTCTTAATATGCGTGACTAGAACTTTTATCTTGAGATGGAGAGAGTAATAAAAATTTTTATCATGGGACGGAGGGAGTAGTAGTTAATAAAATTGGATGGTTAATGTTGATTCAAGTGCTGGTCCCACCAAAAAAATATGTGGCAGCTTCACTATGTTTGAATATTCCCACAATCCAATCGACATCTTGTATGAAACAAATTCCTAAGAAACAGATTTATCCTTTCCTGCTACTAAATCACAAGTAATAATTCGTTACATTAATTTTGTTTTTAAGCAAAAGGATTGAATGTATTCTCTTAGACAAAAACTCTATTCTCCATTTTAAATTCCTTATTTTGGATAGAACCTCCTCTAAATCTCTCTTCTTGTATTCTAAATTTTTAATTATTTTTCCCCTTTTGTATAGCGTTTATTTTTTTTCTTTTGTGACTTGTTGTCTTCATATTATGACTAATAGGCCCCTAAATTGGAAGTTTTTCTCCTTAATTTGGTAAACAAATAAGAAGGTGGGCAGCGAATCCAATTAAAATTATATAGACTATTAAGCTAATAGGTGACTGAAACTACTAACATATATGAAATTCATGACCAAGTTGTATTGCAACTAACGTTTAACTAATAAATTATAAACGAAATGATAGAATAATAATATTTAGATCTATTTTTAATTAATTTATCGTCATATTTATAAATGAGCGAGGACGTTCAGAGTATTTGTCGGGCCTGAAATTATCAATGATGTGGTCAACTAGTTCAGTTTCGATTAAGCCCAAGCCCATTAATATACGGATTAATTACATATATTAGTACATTTATGAAAGTAATTACAAAAATCATACACTCATAAAATAATTACAAAAGTAAAACATTTTATCATTTTTATTATTAATTTTAATACAATTAAAGGTCCTTAAATTAAGGGATAATTATTAATGGGCAGTTTCCTTAATTTAGGGGATCATTATCTGGTGGTTTTTTATTTCAAACGCATGATATTTCTCTCTCTAAAATCTTCTTATTCTCCTTCTCCATAACTTTTGTTCTCGTATTTCTCTCTTCTTCTTCTTCTTCTTCTTCTTCTTCATCATCACAGTTTGTTAGACAAATTGGTGGCATAAATTAATTGTTTTTTAATTTACTTTTGTTGCACTTGTTAATCAATAAATCACACAGTCGAATACGCGACTTTCTCTCTCCAACTCTCTCTCCAACTGAAAAGATTCTGGTTTCTCTCTCTAAGGGCTATTTCTAATTTCTGTTAATTCTTATTCTACTAATTAATTGTCAATATGATCATATATATACGCTATGTTTCTAACAGAATGGAGTATTGATTGTTTGGATTTGTGTTGTTTTTATGTTTTGTATAGAATGATTGATACAAGAAAGAAGGATGGAAAGAGGAAAAGAATAACAGAAGGTGATTTTATTAAGGATTTGAAGAAATTTATTTGGGTTTGTGCAGTTGGATTCTGATTTTGATGTTCCTGTAGTTAAGACAGAAGTTCAAGTTCATAGCCAGAAGATATTTCCAACCCAAAAATTTTTAAAGGTGTGCTAATTTAAATTTTGTTATTGTTACTATCATATAACTGTTTGGTTACTTCTGCATTATATTTTGATTACTGGTTTTTGTTGTACATGTTGTTTATGTATTGGTTACCATTAAAACATATTTTGGTTACTATCATATAAATGTTCGGTTACTTATTTAGTAAGTTTTTTGTTACTGTTAGTTTATGATTTGGATACCATTTTTGTTCCCTTGAGTTGGGATTTTGGGTACTATTTTGTGTTGTTCTGGTTACCATGTATTTGGTGAGTATACATGGATTGACTAAATTGTGTTTGGTCTATATGTTGTTTATGTATTGGTTACCATTAAAATATATTTTGGTTACTAACATATAATTGTTTGGTTACTTCTTTAGTATGTTTTTTGTTACTGTTAGCTTATGATTTTTGGTTACCATTAAAATATATTTTGGTTAATAACATATAACTGTTTGGTTACTTCTTTAATATATTTTTTGTTACTGTTAGCTTATGATTTTTGGTTATCATGTATTTGCTTAGTATACATTGATGTATTATATTTTTTATAAATCCCTTCAAATATATTCTACAAGGTTTATGTTATTTTCTACTTTCATTTCCACAAACACATCCTACATGGGCTCTCTATTCACTAATCCCAAGGTATTTCTCTTCCTCCCACAGGTTCATAATGCGGAAGTCTTTTCTAGAGAATGAGAGCAACCATGAAGAAGAAAGTAGCAGCAACCAAAAAGCTCAAGTTTCAAGAAGATTTGTACCAAATTTTGATTAGTTCAGTTATCGTTGTCTTGTCATTATGAATTATGTTTCGTACTTTGATTTTTGTTGGATATCCATAACCATTTGTTATGGTTAGTGAGTATGTAATGTTTATTGGAGCTTATGTTAATGAAATTACATATTTGATTATATAATCAATTATTTGACATTATTTGTTGGTTCGTATTAAGTTGTGTCTGATACATTAATATTAAAGGTGCAGTTTGGTAACCAAACATGTATAGAAGGGTAACTATTTTATTTTTTGGAAGTAACCAGATAGTTACAAGCTTGTATCAGGACATATATCAAGTGTTAAATGTATATGTGAGAGTATACATGGGTTGCCTAAACTGGGTTGGATATACATGTTGTTTCTGTTTTGGTTAACATTAAAACATGTTCTAGTTATCTTTTCTATAACTATTTGGTTACTTCTTTATTATATTTTGGTTACCATTAAAACTTGTTCTGGTTACTATCATATAATTATGTGGTTACTGTTTTATTATGTTAAATTATGGTTACTGTTATTTAATGATTTTTGACTACTATTGTTGTACAATCAATGAGGTATTTTAGTTATTATTTATTGTATCTTTTAAGTTGTGTTGGATACATTGTTTGAGATGTACAGTTGGTAACCAAATATGTATATAAAGGTAACCAACTATTATTTTGATAGTAACCAGAGAGTTACAATCTTGTTTCAGGACATATATCAATTGTGAAATGTACATGTCATAGTATAATTGGGTTTCCTAAACAAACAATATCACATTCATTACAGGATGCTGGATACACAGGTTGTTTTATGTTTTGGTTACCATTAAAATATATTATGGTTACTGTTATGTAACTATTTGGTTACTTATTTATTATATTTGTTTTACTGTTATTTAATTGTGTTTGACTACTATTATTGTACAATCAGTGAGAGATTTTAGTTATTATAAGGGTAACCATTTTAGTTTTTTGTTAGTAACCAAATAATTAAAAACTTATATCAGAACAGTTATCAAGTGCTTAATGTACATGTGAGGGTTCCCAATTATCTAGCTGATGGATACTTTTAAATTACATAGTTATAAAAGTTATTTGAAAATGGTCCATGCCAGTTGGTAACTAAATATAAATATAGAGGTAACTATTTTATTTTAGATGGATAATCAAATTTACATAAAAATATTTCAGAACAGTTACCAATTGTTCAATGTATATGTTTACTTTATATTGATAACTCATGATGGAATCAAAAATTAAAATATTAATCAACATCAATTTTGGTTATTGTACACCATCAAAAATGTTACCAACCATGTGGTTAATAGTTACTAGCAGTAAACAATTATATATTCCTGTAAATAATTAAATTTGTTGTATTGGTTACTGTCAATAGCCATTGTCTAACAACTGAATAAACATTGTAAAGTAACCAAATTAATATTAGACAGTAACCAAATTACATAATTTTAGTAACCAGAAAATAAACCAAATTTTTACATGCAATTTTGAAGGCCTAAATGATGGAAATCGACCAAAAAACCCTGCAGTTCACCAGCGAAGCTTGTGACTTTTGATCGTTGACCCGTTTCCAATGAAATTAGGATCTAAAAACGCCAAAATTCGACACTCCAAATTGGACAGAAATTTCCAAATGGTCACTGCAACCAAATAAACATTATATTGTAACCAATTAAATAGTATACAACAACCAATATATATAATCAGATTAGCAGTTGTATGAAGGTAACCAATGTAGTCAATAAGTAACCACCAATATAAAAGAAATAATTATAAAACACAATAACATTATAGAGTAACCAAATAAACACCTTATAGTATCTAAATACATATTATACAGTAACCAAAGACAGCATTAGACAGTAACCAAATATTCAGTAACTATTATAATAATGTTACACAGTAACCAAACCAGCATTAATCAGTAACCAATATATTGTTACACAGTAACCAAGACAACATTAGACAGTAACCAAAACAACATTAGACATTATAATGTTATTCAGTAAACAAGACAACATTATAGAGTAACCAACAGTTCCATGAAGGTAACCAAACTCATTTAAAAATTATAAAGCCATCAAATAAACATTATTTAGCAAACAAATACACAATTATCAGTAACCAATTTATATATATTTAGTAACCATAATAAAAAACATATCAATGAATCATCCAAACGTTATAGGAAATTGCAGTAACTATTTGAAGTGTGAAAAACTTAAGAAAGGTAATCAATATAGGAATTCGTGGTAACCATAGGTAACTATATGCATATGAATTTTAATCTCACATACCTCAGTATTCAGATTTGTATCGAAGTTGCTGTGATTTTGTATTCAACAATCACTGCCGTTCGATTGTACTGTTTCGTTACTGAACTTGAAGTTGCTGTTGATTTTGTATGTTATTTTCTGATCTCAGCGTGCCGTCGCAACAAAAAGTTTCGTCTTCTCCGATCCCAGAGGTGTGTCGCGACAGAAGATTTGGATTTCAGTTGCTTGAATCTAAATTACTCGAATTTTGGATCTCAGTCGCTTGATTTTAGGAGCGGTTGAAGATGAGAGAGAAGTAACTGACGTGTAGGAGAAAAAAGATCCCTAATTTTAGTAAGCTTAATATTATGTTGCGTTATTTTTGTAAATATGTTGTTTGTGTTTTATTTTTATAAATACTTTTTAATTGTTGTATATTAATGTTAAGGACCCTTTATATACTACTTTTTACTAACAATTAGTTATTCTTGAATGGGCTGTGAGAGGCATTTGGTCTCCTAGCCGGCTACATAATTATTGGAACATTTAAATATCAACAGTAAATAGAAAATTTTCAAGTCTGATTAGATTAGATTAGATGACATGACATGGTTAATTAATTCTTTTTCATGATCTTGTAATTAATTTCACCTTCTACGACCTTTATTCATCTACACATAGAAATTAGAATAGATACCCAAATCAAATGCGGTGTTTTACTCCTACTCTAGTTTAGGTGGTGTTTGTTTGTGTCTGAATATCTCTTAATTAATTCACCCGTCTTTGATTCGTTTGCCTCTTAATCGTTAAGACAAAAATTCAAATATTAACTATTAACAACTGCCTCTTAATAATTTTTTTTATATTTTATGGACAAAAATAACCTCAATAAATATTGTACTCTTTCAATTCCAAATTTTAAGATCATTCAAATAAAAATTTTAAATAACTTGGAGGGTTATAATGGTAAAATAGTGTCATTCAGATATTTTACACTTTTTAGTTATCAAACAGTTTTTTAGATTCGGTTGTTATTTCATTAAGATGATCTAATTTATTAAGATGTATTAATAATTCAAATCTTAATTACTCAATCTTAGTATTAATTATGACTAATTCAACCATGTATAAATTAATTAGGATATATAGGGTGTTAACAATAACTTGGTAAAACAAGTGAAAAATACTAATTGGAACTCTGTAAAGTAATCAATCCCAATTTTATCGGATAATACTAATTACACTAAATATTCATCATTAGGAGACACTTTTCATTATTCTAATTGGAGATGTTCTTTTTGGGGACAACATTAATTCCTTGGGATGAACTACTTTGGCAGCCTTGCATATACCCCTAGTAAATTGAACTAGTGATAAATTAGTGATGCACAACCTACTCCCCCATTACATTCATCTACTACAGTACAAAATTACATAATTTTAATTGTTACTCTCTCCGTCCCTATTTAAATGACGACGGTTTAGAAATGGACACAAGAATTAAGATAATGATTGGAAAACTTTTAATATAATAGTCAATTGTCTATAATACCCTTAAATCATTAATTTATTATAGCACAAGAGTTTAAAGTACCAAAAAAATAGGTAGAGTAATGAGAGGTAATTTTGGAAAAATTATCATTAATTTTTTTAAATTTGAACAAACGTCAATTAATTAGAGACAAATAAAAAATTCTAAAACATCGTTTAAATAGGCACGTAGGGAGTACTGTCAAATGCCATTGAAAGAGTATATAACAACTCTTTATTATAAACTCCACAATCAACTTCATCAGACCTAAAATCCAAATTCGCAAATTAAGTGGTCTTAAAGTCCGTAGGTCGGATGAAAAAGCAGATGGAAGCCAAAACCTTTGTATACAAAATACAAATACTAATAGATCGATTAGTGGGTGGAGACGAAAAGGTGAGTTTGGTGGTGGCATTTAATTCTAATGTATAGCTCGTGCACCGACCGGAGCTTTTTCAGACCACCTAAATTCGATACTCTCTCTCTCCTTCTCTCTTTCTCTCTCTCTATATATATGTGTGTATGGTCCCTTGTATATATTGTATGGAATATATATATAGTACCAGTAGTGCTTGCTTATGGGACTGCCATTCTTCTTAATTGGTTTCACCAAGTATCCCCTTTTAACATTCTTTTTTGTACGTACGTGTTTCTGAGTTTCCTAACTTTCATTTCTTCGATGTTATTATATATAGAATATTGATGTTATTATTATATGGAGGCATATATAAACACGCATGACAAATGAAAAGTAAGAATATTCTGGTGTCATCATAACATTATATAAGTGGGAGGATATATATCGGTCCTTTTGCCTACTCACGATATATTATATTATGCTGCAATTAATATTAATATTTATCTATTTCTTCTATATTGTATGAGGAACCACAATTTTAAAATGTAATCAATTTGGTAGACTGATAAGTTAGAAAATTAATCTAACGCACTAACCTTCTCCATCTATTCTATAGCATGAACATATATATCCATTCTGTTTGTTTGCATGCAGTCCACCAAACTTCATAACTTGGTTCTATTCTATTTCTAGGTAAATAATATAAGCTGACATAACTGATAACATCCCATCTTTCATTGCTCATTCTACATTAATATATATATATATATATATATATATATATATATATATATATATATATATATGGGAGCCCTTCCATAGCAACCGGTTGCTGTGAGTACTGTGCAACATCCCCTTTTTGTACCGTTGATAAACTTATTGGAAGGCTGAGATGAAACATAAATATATCCCAGCCGGCACAACTTGTACCGGCTTTTATTTTAATATGAGGACCCCACCACAGTCAACATGTTGTCAGTTTATTGAAATAAAATGAATTTTTAATATTAAATAATGCTCGACCGACACAGCTTGTACCGGCTCTGCCTTTTTTTATAAAATACTACCAACCGGGACAAGCTCTAACGGCTGTAAAAAAAAAAAAAAAAAAAAAAAAATTAAAACCGGGACAAGTTCTAACGGCTGTAAGAAAAAAAAAAAAAAAAAAAAAAAAAAAAAAAAAATCAAAACCGGGACAAGTTCTAACGGCTGTAAAAAAAAAAAAAAAAAAAATCAAAACCAGGACAAGTTCTAACGGCTGTAAAAAAAAAAAAAAAAAAAAAAAAAAAATATATCAAAGCCGGTAGAGCCTCTTACGGCTTGCACAAAAAATTAAAAAAATTATGTTATTCAAGCAACTCGCTGCTAAACAGACTCGAACACGCAACCTCAAACTCCAAACACACGTCATATGACCACCCGAGCACCACGGGCCTAGCTGTCAATATCAGCCAAGGAAATCTCTTTACATTAAAACTTCACCATCCCCCAAAAATCTAAATTGTTGCATTATTATTATTATAGTACGATTTATTATTATTAACAAGTCTATATAATACATATGGGGGTTTGATATTTAGAAATAAGTTAATATCTATATTTTAAAATAAATGATTATTACAAATGATTTTATATATTAAGCAATGATTTTATTATTAAGAAATGATTTTATACAATAATAAAACTAGTGAAGTATAATAATAATGTCACACTATCGAATTTATAAAAGTAGTGAAGTATTATTATAATAATAATAATGTGATTAGCAATATTATAAGTTCTAACGATTATACCAATACTAGTACTGCATAAATATATCAAAAGAAATAGTACATATTACATGTTCATTTTCATAAAAAAGAAAAAAAAAAACATAGAATGATTAATACAACCGACGCCTATTTTTTTGGCTCAGGAATCCCTAGCACTCGATAGTGGTTTCGCTTATCGTGGTCGGTTTCAAAGCCACAAATTGCACATTTTCGATGAGTTTTAGATGGAATGATTTTCTCGAGTGCACTCTTGAATCTAGATTGTTTTTTGCGGCCCTTTGTTTGAGAAATATTAGGCGGCAAAAACTCTTCTTCTTCTTCCACCTCTGCATCTTCATCGTCATTATCGTATCCCATATCATGATTTGGATCTCCAACTGTGCAATCAATGTCGTCATCTGCCAGTTCAGTAATATTCTCATCCGGATCATACTGGTCAACCAACTCTTTTCCTCGTGCATTCAGCTTAAGAACAGTTTTGTAACCTCGGACTGAGCAAGCCGCTTTGCTCGCTAACTCCTGGTAATCAGCCATCAAATGATTGTAGCGCATTCCTTGATTTTGTTCGAAGTCAGCAGGTGTGGAGTTAAAGAGTAAGTCTTCACTAAAGTAGAGCACAATCATCACTTAGTGACCCCCACTAAAGTAGATTTGATCGAGACTCACAGAAATATTACTCCTGTTGCAAGAAATTTAATTGACACTTTAAATAAGTCCGGTATTGGTCCTAGTAAGATGATGAATGTTTTGAGCACAATGGGAGGTGGGTTGCAAAATGTTCCTTTTTCTACTGCTAATGTTGAGAATGTGGTGCGAGATTTAAGGCGTGATTCTGCAGATGAAAATGATGCACAAGCTGCTGTCAATCATTTGAACAAACTTGCATCCGGATGTGCCAGCAGATTTTTTTTTCGAGTGAAATCTGGTGAAAACAACCGCATAGCTTGTATTTTGTGGGTTGACGCCCGATCAAGGTTTATGTATCAACAGTTCGGAGACGTTGTGACATTTGATAGTACATACCGGACAAATAAGTATGGCATGCCGTTTGTTCCATTTGCCGGGGTCAACCACCATTATCAGTCTATATTGTTTGGATTTGCACTGTTACGAGACGAAACAGAGGATACTTTCGTTTGGGTTTTACAGACATGGCTTGAAGCCATGGACTACAAGGCACCTACAACCATCATCACTGATCAAGACAGAGCCATGAGTAATGCTATTGCTACGGTACTTCCAACTAGTCATCATTTATTGTGTTCTTGGCATATTAGCAATAAATTTCCTGAAAAATTGCATCATGTTTATTATGCGCACCCATCGTTCAAAAATGATTTTAACAACTGTGTGTATAACTCATTGTCCATCGAGGAGTTTGAAGAGCGTTGGCATATTCTGATAAGTTCCTATGAATTGTATACTAATGAATGGCTTGGAAGTTTGTATGATGTACGACAGAAATGGATTCCAGCATATACAAAGAGATATTTTGCCGCAGGAATGACTACCACTGGAAGAAGCGAGAGCATGAATGCCTTTTTGATGAGTATGTTAATGCATCAACAGGTATGCTATGTTTTGTACTGCAGAGTCAAAAGGCTGTAGAAAGACAGTTTATCAGGGAGAGGAAGGCCGACTACATAACAAAACATCGTAAAAGGATTATGGTACTCGGTTCATCTTTAGAAGTTCATGCTGCACAAGTGTACACAAAAGAGATGTTTAGACGTTTCCAACGTCAATTCGTCGATTCCATGAAATACAATGTTCGTAAACTTAGTGAGATGTGTGACACTGATACTAAGGTTTATGCAGTGTATAATGCAGATGCAACTGAAAGTGGTGGAAGATATAAAGAAGTTGTCAACAATCGACAACTTGGATCGGTGACATGTAACTGCCAAATGTTTTCTCACTCTGGTGAATTATGCAGGCACATCTTGAGATATTTCATAGCAAAGAGTATTTCACAAATACCGACCAACATGATCCTTCATCGGTGGACAAGAGACGCGAACAAAAGCAATGGTGAAGACTTACTCTTTAACTCCACACCTGCTGACTTCGAACAAAATCAAGGAATGCGCTACAATCATTTGATGGCTGATTACCAGGAGTTAGCGAGCAAAGCGGCTTGCTCAGTCCGAGGTTACAAAACTGTTCTTAAGCTGAATGCACGAGGAAAAGAGTTGGTTGACCAGTATGATCCGGATGAGAATATTACTGAACTGGCAGATGACGACATTGATTGCACAGTTGGAGATCCAAATCATGATATGGGATACGATAATGACGATGAAGATGCAGAGGTGGAAGAAGAAGAAGAGTTTTTGCCGCCTAATATTTCTCAAACAAAGGGCCGCAAAAAACAATCTAGATTCAAGAGTGCACTCGAGAAAATCATTCCATCTAAAACTCATCGAAAATGTGCAATTTGTGGCTTTGAAACCGACCACGATAAGCGAAACCACTATCGAGTGCTAGGGATTCCTGAGCCAAAAAAATAGGCGTCGGTTGTATTAATCATTCTATGTTTTTTTTTTCTTTTTATGAAAATGAACATGTAATATGTACTATTTCTTTTGATATATTTATGCAGTACTAGTATTGGTATAATCGTTAGAACTTATAATATTGTTAATCACATTATTATTATTATAATAATACTTCACTACTTTTATAAATTCGATAGTGTGACATTATTATTATACTTCACTAGTTTTATTATTGTATAAAATCATTTCTTAATAATAAAATCATTGCTTAATATATAAAATCATTTGTAATAATCATTTATTTTAAAATATAGATATTAACTTATTTCTAAATATCAAACCCCCATATGTATTATATAGACTTGTTAATAATAATAAATCGTACTATAATAATAATAATGCAACAATTTAGATTTTTGGGGGATGGTGAAGTTTTAATGTAAAGAGATTTCCTTGGCTGATATTGACAGCTAGGCCCGTGGTGCTCGGGTGGTCATATGACGTGTGTTTGGAGTTTGAGGTTGCGTGTTCGAGTCTGTTTAGCAGCGAGTTGCTTGAATAACATAATTTTTTTAATTTTTTGTGCAAGCCGTAAGAGGCTCTACCGGCTTTGATATATATTTTTTTTTTTTTTTTTTTTTTACAGCAGTTAGAACTTGTCCCGGTTTTGATTTTTTTTTTTTTTTTTTTTACAGCCGTAAGAGGCTCTACCGGCTTTGATTTTTTTTTTTTTTTTTTTTTTTTTACAGCCGTTAGAACTTGTCCCGGTTTTGATTTTTTTTTTTTTTTTTTTTTTTTTTTTTACAGCCGTAAGAGGCTTTTTTTTTTTTTTTTTTTTTTTTTTTTTTTTACAGCCGTTAGAGCTTGTCCCGGTTGGTAGTATTTTATAAAAAAAGGCAGAGCCGGTACAAGCTGTGTCGGTCGAGCATTATTTAATATTAAAAATTCATTTTATTTCAATAAACTGACAACATGTTGACTGTGGTGGGGTCCTCATATTAAAATAAAAGCCGGTACAAGTTGTGCCGGCTGGGATATATTTATGTTTCATCTCAGCCTTCCAATAAGTTTATCAACGGTACAAAAAGGGGATGTTGCACAGTACTCACAGCAACCGGTTGCTATGGAAGGGCTCCCTATATATATATATATATGCTTGATATGATCTTAACTTTCCTTACTGGGAAATTAACCAGAAGCTAGTATTAGACAAGGTTTGAACGGTACGTAAAGCGTCGCTAAGTTAAGGAACTCAGAAAATCAAGCAAGGGAGCAAACCTTCTTAATTAACACACACCAGGCTAACACCATGGGGATTAGTATTAGACAAACCCAAGTATATATAAGTACAGAAATATCAAATGGGATTCTCATTTCAAGCACATTAATTGTGGGATTAACTGTCACAAATAAATACAAATCTTACTCGATCCATATATGGAATTAAGTGGGAAAAAGAGTTTATTAAGTCGCACAATAACACTCATATAATGAAGTGGGATGAATAATATGACCCTCTTCATATATAGATTACATAATAATAATTGGATGTACCATCATCATGAAATATTTTTCAAATATTTACAATCATGGATATTTTCTAGCTAGATAATTCAACCAAATCCCATCAGTGAATTAATTAGTTAGCAATAGCCTATGTTACTTTCCAAGATGGAACCAGGAATTCCCTCTAACAAACAGGACACTGGCGGAATGGTTAGTGCTTGAAAATCTCCGTAAGCATTCCAACAGAATGGATCCAACACCAGATCTCCTTTTGCAGGAAGAAGCTCCACATCTGAAAGCGTTATGTTTGTGCATGGGACTGAATCACTGCAGGCAAAATGCATAGGTGGGCTTCGAACATCATAGGTTCCTTTTATGCTAGTGTACTGAATATCGGACACGAGCACAGCTGAGGTGTGGTTGTTACAACCTCTTGTGAGGCAGTAGAATTGGTCAATTATGATCGGATTCCGAACATTATCCATGTGAAGGTTGTCAAATGTGATTCCTGATACAGTTCCATAACCCCCTTGCCATGTTTTAATCCTAACTCCATTGTCTGTATGTTTTATTACCGAGTCCCTCACCGTGATGTTTGAAACACAGGCTCGCGAGTTGTGGTTGCCTAAACTCCCAATGCTGTTATCGGAGAAAAGGGAAAGATTAGAAATTTTTGAATTGTCAAATTTTGTTATGAATCAACCAGTAAAGGCCTAGCTAGCCTCGTGGTCTCTGAGCGTATGTCCCTTGTTCTGACATCTTTTTGTGTGTAGCAGCACAAAAAGTATATAAATAAAATATAAGGAAATGGAAGTGCATACCTGATTCCATGGCCAGGTCCACATGTGATGTTTCTTATATCTACATCATAACAACCTGATCCAATCGATACACAATCGTCACCTGCAAAGCCGATCAATCGTCAATTAAAGTAACCATCTATCAGTATGCAAAGGCTTTAATCAGAAAATATGAGTACGTATTTCTGTATTTGAACTAACCGTTGGAGATTACTGAATCGTATATTTGGACATTGTTTGTGTTCTCTATATGAATCCCATCAGTATTCGGACTTAAAGGTGGAGCTGTAATGTGAATTGATTCTATATGGACATTCCTGCAGCTATCAAATCTAAAATGGAACTGAGGGCTGTCCTTTATTTTAAGCCCTTGTACGGTCAAATTGCTGCTCATGAAGAACCTGACGGCCTATTATTACCCACAAAAAAAAAGACGAATCAGAAAAATGCAGATGTTAGAATGAAAAAAGATTTTAGAGTTTGAGGCAGTTTGTATCACTTACAACTGGGCTGTCACATGGTCCTGGCAATGTAGTTCCATTTACTCCCTATATATGAAGGTTTTTTAATTTTGAATTCAGAAAAATTATTCATTTTAATTATGGAGTACAATTTCATATATAAAGTTCAAATTTATATACCCTGTGGGGCTTGCAGGGCAGATTCCACCATGGCTCTCCTCTTCCATCTATTTGGCCAGCTCCTTGCAATGACATCTCGTTGACTCTGTAGAACACCAGCCATTGGTGTTTGCTGTACTTCTCTGGCCAATACTCGGGTCCATCTGGTGGCATAAGCGTACCATCAACCTTTGCAAGATGAACAAAAAATAGCCAATCCCCACCCAAAAAAAAAGGAACAACTTTTTAGTACTTTTAACCATAAAAGCCTTAAAAAGAATGTCACAAACAGGACAAGAATAACAAGATTAATTACCTGAAAAACAAGGCCACCTTGACAAGGACCAGTGAAAATTGTGGATTGAACCATGAAAGAATATCCGTAAGGAACAAGGAGGACCCCGGACTCAACTTGGCAGGCCGTATCCCATGCTGTCTTGAATGCCACCGTGTCATCTGTTGTGCCATCTCCCACAGCACCAAATATTCGTACGTCGAAAACGCCAGTAGAGTTAAAGGGATTCTCGTCATTTGGAGATTGATTAGAATTAGGCCCCGGTGCAGGAGCCGGAGGTAGTGAAATTTGGGATATTGGGTGAGAATGATTGTGTTTCTTATGGTGATGAAAGTGAAATCTAGCTTGGGTGATAAGTAACAGCAGATGAAATGGAATAACAAAAACCAGCATTTTCATGCAGACAGACACCATTATCTGCTTCAAAGTATTACACAAACTGGATAAATCAAAAAGAAAATAAAAACAAAAGGAATGTTATATATTGGGAATCTGTGCAGTAGATGAGCAAGTTGCAAAAGGTCAACTTACTTAGTTTAGTTCAGAAGCTGCATGCAAAATCCGAAAGGCTGAACTAATGTATATATAATAAAATGTGGTAGTGGAAGTTTGTGGTTTCGAAATAATCTGCACCTTACAAGTAATTTAATAAAAATGCCTGGTTTTTTATGACACCAAACCGACCAATTTTGATATCAGCATCGGCTTTTTTGAGAATGTGGAGGAGTCTGGCTTAGACAGTTTCAGATAAAGGAGAATGGAATAACAATACAATTATCATCTGGAGGGTGGGGAATTTTAAGACCGTCCATGTTCTTTCCCATAACTTTCTCTAGCTGGTCCCAAATTTAGTTCCATCTCCATCTCACCGTTGACTGCTGTAATAATGTATTAGCCATTGTTTAATGGTTATTAGTTATTACTAATTTACATTTACTTTTTACTAGGAAGATCATGCACAATTCAATATATAGGTGCAAATGGATGAAACTGCGTAGATGCACGTAATGGAATGGAATAGAGAGAACTTTGGTTCTCCAACCCGAATGTAACATATTAGATCCACGGATGTAAAAGGGAAAATTGTGATTCATTATTTCTGATAGGACTGAAGTTATAATGGAATCGTGGTGGTAAAGTTGAGAATTTTATGTCATTTTATACTACTACTACGACTAAACTAGTAGATCTCTTTTTTTTTCAAGGAAAAAAATAGCAAATGAGAAAGTAATCAAGTTCATAGGCATCTCTTTCTAGATCTACCTTGTTTAAATAGTCAAGTCCTCGTAGAGATGTTATTGGCAAGCTAGAGTAGATTGTTTTATACCTTGGTGTCATGTAACAGGACTGTCTTATTGGTGCAGAAAGATCGTCTTTCATTCTCATAAAGTCCTGGTTGGAAAAGGTTTTACCATTAACTAAGTGAGCTTAGTCACATTTGATTGTGAGATTTGATGTTCATTTGGGGACAGTCCAAAACGGTTGGAAATGAGATTTGAATGAGAAAATTGACTCGGGTCGGATCGTGGACTCGGGTCGGGTCGGGTCGTGATCGTGACGGGCGGGTTTGTTAAACTACGTCGTTTTGACGACGGTTACATACAAATTTTCCTATAAATAAAATGGTGTGGGAAGCATTTAAAGGATAATAAAAAACAAATTCCCGTTCCCCGTTCTGTCAGAAAATTCCCGTCCCGTTCCTTCCCTTCTGCAATCCCGTTTCTGCAGTATAGAATCCCCGTTCTGTTTTACTGTTTTCCGTTTCTGGCAGACTCCCGTTCTGTTCCCGTTCTGCACTGCAAAATCCCGTTTTCTGCAATAAAATTGTGCAGTAAGTTTTCTTATGTTTTCTTCATGCATCATTATTATTGATGGTAAAAGTTCGAGTACATAACATAGAATTTGCGTTCGATGAATTCTTAATTTTGTAATGCTACTAATTAAGAATTGAAATCCGTTTTATCTTGGGAAACAATTATTCAATTAACCCTTAGCATCTGTGGGGAATAAATTTACTTTAAGGAGACTTTGTGAATTCAAAGGACTCGGATTTATATTTATCATTTTACAAGTTATTTATGTTTGCATAATTTATTATTATTATATTTATATGCATTATTAAATAATACTATATATTACAGATAACAATCTTAAAGCAAATTTATTTTATTCTGTAATTGTGGTATTATTTAATTTGTTAATATTCTAGAATTTGTTTGCATATTAATAGATTTCTGTTAATATACTGAACTAGGATATATTAATATATATTCGGGATCATTATTTATAGATTAATATATTAATATATTCCGGTTTTTCTAAAGGACTACGAAATACAGATTTTTCTTGCATATGTCATGTAGAATGAATGTCATGAAATTTATTTCTTTAGTGTTTTATGATAGCATGTTAATATATATATATATATTATGTTATTGTAAGTATGCTGCAAAATGATTTCATGATTGCATGCTACAGGAATATTATATATATTGAATGTTAATTGATTGTAGTGTTATTCTATTTTGTTTATTTATGTAGATCAGGAAACCGTTTTTCAAAAGAAAAAAAAAACCGTTTTAAGTATTATATATTTTCTCAAGTTACCGTTGAAGTGCAGTAATTAGTTTGAACGCATTATTGATTGATAATATGTTTGAATGCAGTAATTAGTAATTAGTTACTACTTTATTGGTTTGGCCTATTAAATATACCCTTGCTGCAATTATGTTCCTATTTGATTGCATGTTTTGATATGGTTCACACATATATAATATACTCTCAATTCTGAAAAAAAAGAAAAAGAAAGAAGGAGTACTGTCCTTTTTATGATATATTTATTAAGGAGTGCCGAAAACTTTGATATACTATTATAAACAAATAATATTTTAATAGAATAATTATTGCATGTTAAAAATTGTAATATACGGCTTGGATAGTTAAGTAATCAGAATGGTTTTTATTTTCGGTCAGTGCGTTTTTTGGTGTCCTGGATTTGCATGGCTTTAATATTGGATTTGCATGCATGTACCTCACTTTATTTTATATCAGAATGTCAAGACATGTTTAAGTACACTAAATTTGTATTGTGGCAAATCATTTTCTAGTCATTTATTGGGTTACTGGAAAAATTATGGCTTCTGATTGCATCATGAGTATTGTAATGGCACGTGGGTATTAAGATAATAAGTGTATTTATTATTAAACACATCATTTTGTTAAATAGAAATTATTTCTGTTTGCTTAAATTTTTTTTTTTTTAATTTTTCATTAAATTGTTTTACAACAACAAAAAAAAATTTTTAACAAAATTTGTTGTTTAAATTTTACAAACAAAATTCATTATTTAAATTCTGTTAAATTTTGTACAACAGAAATTTGTTTCTGTCTATTGACAATAGTCTTTATTTGAATAACAGAAACGGCTTCTACAAGCATCATTCCTGCCGTGAGTATGTCTCATGGAGAAAAGCCTGAAAGGTTCAATGGAACTGATTTCAAGCGTTGGCAACAGAAGATGCTCTTCTATCTCACAACACTGAACTTGGCAAGGTTTCTACAAGAGGATTGTCCTACTCTTGTTGAAGGGGAAACTGACAAAGAGAAAGTGGTTGCTGTTGATGCATGGAAACATGCAGATTTCCTTTGCAGAAATTATGTAATGAATGGATTAGACAATACACTGTATAATGTGTACTGTACAATTCAAACTGCAAAGGAACTTTGGGAATCTTTAGATAAGAAATATAAAACTGAAGATGCTGGCATGAAAAAATTCATTGTCGGTAGATTTCTTGATTATAAAATGGTAGATTCCAAAGCAGTTATCAATCAGGTTCAAGAATTACAAGTAATTCTACATGACATTCATTCTGAAGGAATGTCATTAAGTGAATCATTCCAAGTTGCAGCAATGATTGAGAAGCTTCCACCATCATGGAAAGACTTCAAGAATTATCTGAAGCATAAACGCAAAGAGATGAATCTTGAAGAACTGATTGTGTGACTTAGGATTGAAGAGGACAATCGAGGATCTGAGAAGAAGAGTGGGAAGAATTTCATTGAAGCAAAGGCAAATGTTGTAGAACAAAGGCCAAACAACAACAAAAGGAAGCGTGAAGGTAAAGAAGCTTTTAAGGCCAAGAAGAAATTCAAAGGCAAATGTTTCAACTGTGGCATTCCAGGACATAAATCAAATGAATGTCGAAAGCCAAAGAAGTTGAAGAAAGAATTAAAGCCTCAAGCACATGTGACAGAACTGGAGAAGCTTTCTGAAGATGTTTCAGACATGAACCTTTGTGCAGTTATATCTGAATGTAATTTGGTAGGAAACCCTAAAGAGTGGTACGTGGACACTGGAGCTACTCGTCATATATGTTCCAACAAATGAATGTTTTCTACTTACAAACCAGTAGAAAATGATGATCAACTCTTTATGGAAAACTTCTCGAGTTCAAAGGTTCAAGGACGTGAGAAGATTGTACTGAAAATGACATCTGGCAAAGAACTGACTTTGAATGAAGTGCTTCATGTGCCAGATATTCGCAAAAATCTAGTTTCTGGGTCACTACTTAGTAAGAATGGCTTTAAGTTGGTGTTTGTGTTTGATAAGTTTGTACTTACAAAGAATGATATGTTTGTAGGAAAGGGCTACATGAATGATGGGCTCTTTAAGATGAATGTTATGACTGTTGTACCGAAGTCTATTAATAATAATAAGATTAATTCTTCTGCTTACTTGTTAGAGTCTTCAAACATATGGCATGCTAGATTAGGGCATGTGAATTATAATACTTTGCGTAGATTAATGAATTTAGAATTCTTGCCTAAATTTGATATTAATCTAAAACATAAATGTGAAATTTGTGTGGAATCAAAAATGACAAGATTACCCTTTCATTCTGTTGAAAGGAAAACTGAACCTCTAGATTTAATTCACACTGATATATGTGACTTAAAGTTTGTGCAAACTAGAGGTGGGAAAAAATATTTCATAACCTTTATTGATGATTGCACAAGATATTGTTATGTATATTTGCTAAGAAGCAAAGATGAGGCTGTAGAAATGTTTCAACTTTATAAAAATGAAGTTGAAAATCAACTTAGCAAAAAGATTAAAGCAATAAGAAGTGATAGAGGTGGTGAATATGAATCACCATTTGAAGAGATAAGTTCTACTCATGGTATTATTCACCAAACTACAGCTACTTATTAACCTCAATCTAACGGTATTGCTGAACGCAAGAACCGAACATTGAAAGAAATGTTGAATGCTATGTTAAACAGTTCTGGAGCACCCCAGAATTTGTAGGGGGAAGCTTTGCTTTCTGCCAATTATATTCTTAATAAAGTGCCTCATAAGAAAACTCACAAAACCCCTTATGAATTATGGAAAGGTCATAGACCTTGCTACAAATACTTAAGAGTGTGGGGGGTGTCTAGCAAAAGTGATGGTTCCTAAACCTAAAAAGGTTAAGATAGGACCAAAAATAATTGACTGTGTTTTTATTGGTTATGCAAATAACAGCAGTGCTTATCGCTTTCTTGTTCATAAATCTGAAATTAACGATATTCATGTTAATACATTTATTGAATCAAGAGATGCATCATTTTTTGAGAATATTTTTCCATATAATGGAAATATTGATTTAAATTCAAACAAAAGACCTTTGGATGCTACTAGTGATAATCCTGAAAATATAGACAAAGAGTCTGCAGTGGATGAACCTAGACATAGCAAAAGGACAAGGACTTCAACGCCTTTTGGCCCGGATTTTCTAACATTTTTGTTAAAAAATGATCCTCGAACCTACAAGGAAGCAGTATCTTCTCCTGATGCTTCTCATTGGAAAGAAGCAATTAATAGTGAAATTGAGTCCATTATGCAAAATCATACATGGGAACTGGTGGATCTTCCACCTGGTTCAAAACCTTTAGGGTATAAATGGATCTTCAAAAAGAAGTTGAAAGCTGATGGCTCAATTGATAAATACAAAGCAAGGCTTGTTGTTAAAGGCTATAGACAAAAGGAAGGATTAGATTATTTCGACACTTATTCACCTGTTACAAGAATTACATCTATTCGAATGCTAATAGCAATAACATCTTTAAATAGACTTGAAATACATCAAATGGATGTAAAAACTGCATTCTTAAATGGTGAATTAGATGAAGAAATATATATGGAACAACCTGAAGGTTTCATAGCTCCTAGACAAGAGAGGAAAGTATGTAACTTGTTAAATCCTTGTATGGATTAAAACAAGCACCAAAACAATGGCATGAGAAATTTGAAATGTTATATTATCAAATGGATTTAAAATTAATGAGTGTGACAAATGTGTTTATGTCAAAAGCACTCAAAAAGAATATGTCATTGTTTGTCTTTATGTGGATGATATGTTAATCATGGGTAGCAACAATGAAGTTATCAACTCAACAAAACGTATGTTGTCAAATAGATTTGATATGAAAGACTTCGGGATTGCTGATATAATTTTAGGAATCAAGATTTCTAGAACCTCTGATGGAATTATATTATCTCAATCTCATTACATTGAGAAAATACTAGAAAAATTTAACAAGTATAATATAATTCTAAATAAGACCCTAGTTGATATAAATCTTCATCTAGATAATAATGAAGGTGATGGCATATCACAACTTGAATATTCTCGTATAATAGGCAGTTTAATGTACGTCATGAACTGTACTAGACCAGATATAGCTTATTCGGTAAGTAAGCTAAGTAGGTATACGAGTAATCCAGGTAAAGATCACTGAAAAGCAATTTTGAGAGTTTTAGGATACTTAAAACATACTCAAAAATATGGACTACACTATACAAGATATCCAGCAGTATTGGAAGGATATAGTGATGCTAATTGGATATCTGACAATAAAGACTCGAAATCCACAAGTGGATATGTCTTTACCCTTGGAGGTGCAGCAGTATCTTGGAAATCCTCAAAACAAACTTGTATTGCTAGGTCTACAATGGAATCAGAATTCATTGCTTTAGACAAAGCTGGAGAAGAAGCTGAATGGCTTCGTAATTTCTTAGAGGATATTCCAAATTGGTCAAGACCTGTGCCAGCTATATGTATACACTGTGATAGCCAATCAGCGATTGGAAGAGCACAGAGTCATTTATATAACGGTAAGTCACGTCATATACGACGAAGACATAATACCGTTAGACAATTACTCTCAAATGGAATTATCTCAATTGACTATGTAAAGTCAAAAGATAATATTGCGAATCCGCTTACGAAAGGTTTAACAAGAGAGCAAGTGGAAAAATCATCGAGGGGAATGGGTTTAAAGCCTACTGTTTAACTAAGAGTCGTCATAGTGGCAACCCAACCTAGCTGACTGAAGATCCCAAGATCTAGGTTCAATGGGCAAACCGAACTATGTAGTACTCAGTAAAGCACTGAGGAGATATTTACTCCTAACCATTTCTATTATGAGACAGTGCACATCTACCGCGAGAATTAGGATAAGTTACGCTTTTAATGACTTTTATATCTTGAAATATGTTCAAGTGGGGTATTGCAGGATACTCTTGATAGAAGTCACCTACGTGAGTAAGAAGGGGGCCACTTCTGTGAGAATTTTGAAGGCTGAATTCTCTAATATACTTACCGAACCAAGAGGTGTTTCAAGGCCAAAATGAACACAAACGTGAGAACCAACTATGTCTGAAGAGATATTTTGTGAATTCTATTGTCTTGGTTTACACAAAAAGCTGACAGTTCAAAGACATCAAGTCTACTGATTAGCCAAGTAAATCCGATAGATTTCACTAGGGTAAGTTCAAAGCCACTAGGCTACTTAACCTGATGAAATATCTTTTCTTCTGTACTCGAACGAGTGTCTGCATATTCATAACATATTTTGCATATTGTAAAGCCAATTTTACATTCATGTTGGGGATTGTTGGAAATGAGATTTGAATGAGAAAATTGACTCGGGTCGGGTCGTGGACTCGGGTCGGGTCGGGTCGTGATCGTGACGGGCGGGTTTGTTAAACTACGTCGTTTTGACGACGGTTACATACAAATTTTCCTATAAATAAATGGTGTGGGGAGCATTTAAAGGATAATAAAAAACAAATTCCCGTTCCCCGTTCTGTCAGAAAATTCCCGTCCCGTTCCTTCCTTTCTGCAATCCCGTTTCTGCAGTATAGAATCCCCGTTCTGTTTTACTGTTTCCCGTTTCTGGCAGACTCCCGTTCTGTTCCCGTTCTGCACTGCAAAATTCCGTTTTCTGCAATAAAATAGTGCAGTAAGTTTTCTTATGTTTTCTTCATGCATCATTATTATTGATAGTAAAAGTTCGAGTACATAACATAGAATTTGCGTTCGATGAATTCTTAATTTTGTAATGCTACTAATTAAGAATTGAAATCCGTTTTATCCTGGGAAGCAATTATTCAATTAACTCTTAGCATCTGTAGGGAATAAATTTGCTTTAAGGAGACTTTGTGAATTCAAAGGACTCGGATTTATATTTATCATTTTACAAGTTATTTATGTTTGCATAATTTATTATTATTATATTTATATGCATTATTAAATAATACTATATATTACAGATAACAAAAACATTTACAGAGGAGTACGAGCATGAGAGCGGATCATCTGTCTCCAATTTTCCCGTCTCTCTTGTAATCCCCACTTAAATTTTGACGCCTAACCTCTTATTTAATTTTAGAGTTAATTAATGTTAAGTAAGAGGCTAGGTGTCAAAATTTAAGTGGGGGAATACACGGAGGCAGAGAAAATGGATCTGCTCTCGTACGAGCATAGCTGATTCTCTGTATTATGTGTTTGCAGGCTTACAACAGACCTGTTTTCCTTGTAAATGACGGGCACAGAAGCTAAAAAGAAGAGGAAAATATATCCTTACGTGGGTATATAACGTAATGACTTTTGGCATGTGAGATGCAATTAGACCTGGCAATATAGTTAGTTAACTATTGGGTAAAACCATATTAATTGTAACCAAATAGGTTGGTTAACCATTTATTTTATTTAGGTTGGTTAAAGTTTGGACCCATATTTTTTAAAACAAATATAGTTCTGAACCGGTTAACCATTTTTCAACTCATACTCTATTCCGATCCAAATCGAAAAGTTCTTTTCTCATCTTTTCTTCACTGTCGTCCCTTCCTTATCTTGTTCTTCGCTGTCGACCCAGAGCAAAATATATTAATTTTGTATCCGAGCTTATTTTGAATTAAATATGAATAAATATGATTTGGTTTTTTTTTCACATTTATGAATAAATATAAACACTAGCTCAGGGCCTAATGTTAAACTTTTTATATTTCCAAAAAAAAAACAAATTCATATTTATAACTAATGTTTCATATTTCCAAGGTACGTAATTAATAATATGGGTTGAACTTTTTATAACTAATGAAAACTTTTTTTAACATCAGGGCCTAATGTTAAACTTTTTATAACTAATGTTTCATATTTCCAAGGTACGTAATTAGTTAATATAAACACCTAGCATAAATATGAATAAATATGTGGGTTGTGTTGGTACGTAATTAGTTATATGGATTTTTTAGCATTTTATTATTTATATTTATAATTTTAATAACATATTATTACTTAATTAATTTAATTATGACAGTCACAATTTTATTTTTTAAAAATTCTGTTTAAAAATAAAAACATCTTAAAATGATTAATATAATTTTGAACCATAACCATATAATTCCAACCCACACCCCATATTAAAAATAGTTAATATAATTTTAATTCTAACCCATGACAGGCCTAGATGCAATGATGCATCCCACTCATCCCCAGTTACTTTTTCAAGCAGGCACCATAACTATCAGGTCCATCCAACATAAGCATAGCTAATGCATGACAATACAAATAATTTGTCACGCCTAGTATTTTTCACCTGCATTTGCAACCCCTCTTTTCTCTCCACGTCACAACCACCGCAATAATAATAATAATAATAATAATAATAATAAACACTAAATAGAAGTCGAGTAACATGAAGCCTATAATAACAAATCAACCTTTGCATATCAATAGGGGTTACAATCTGTCATCAATTAGACACAAGGGTCAGCATACCCACTTGATGGTATGGGAGAAATATCGAGCACAACCTTCTCGTTCTGCTAGCTACTACAACACAAGATAAATACATAGAACTAAAGGAACAAATAGACACAGAAACAAATAGCTCCTATTCGTGTTCTTACTGATTGAAGAATGCACTTTGCTTTCTTGTATGCTCGGGAATCAACTTCCCCAGCAACTCCGTTGGCACCTTCTTCAGCTCTATACAACAGGAGCAAGCAGCACATAATAATCACAATCAAATATGCAGCGAGATAGGAGCACAAAAATATCTTGACTTAATGACTCCTTACCGTGAGACTTAAAGTTGAACAGTGGGGGAAGAAATCGTCCGTTTGGTAGACGGGTGTTTGGGTCACGAAGCTCGTCAAAAAAGGGATGCATCAAAGCATCCAACTGCAAGGGTAGTAAAATGACCATAAAAAAAATTGACTTCACATTCAAGGAACATTGGGTTTCTCATTATTTTTCACGACTACATTTAGGACACATGAACAGAAACACAGATTATGCAGAAGGGCCCCGAACACAGAAGAATATTTCTATAAGGATGATACAATCAAGGAGACTGAACTTGCCTATCAGAAGGTTTTAAAAACATACTAAAGGCAAATAGCCGCTCTTGTCTCTTAATACAACCAAATAAGAAGCTTGAACATCTCTCTATAATTCCCCCAAGGACAAAAATAAAAGAATAGAAAGCAATAATGTGCAGATAACTTGCTTTAAGTTTTGCTCACTTACAGCTGTGCTTCTAAGATTTGGAGAATACTGCAGTAGCCTTGACACGAGATCCACAGCTTCTGGAGGCATGCGCTTGTGGAATATCTGATAACAAACATTTTATTAGTGAAAACTATACATAATGTTATCAGCAATAGAGAAAACATCCACAAATTAGATCCCCTATACCTTATGCCATGGATGAGCTTTAATCTGTGGAAATTTGAACTCTGTGTAGTTAGGATTCATGCATTTGATTTCCTCTCTTGTCGGGGTACCTAAAACCTGCATAAAGCATCCCTAAACTCAGACCCCATTTGAAATTGAAACCAAAATATGAACCAACACTCTCATTCAGAAAGCCATCAACAGAGAAGTTGTTATACAAGTCGACATCAACCTCAAGTGGACAACATCACCAATGAATAAAACCAATAGTAATAACTGATCTCCCACCATTGTAAGTCATAAAATGATACAGAAAGGTCTAGCCTATTGGCTGATAGCATAGGTAGCTAACAACCATACTTATCATATAACTTACAAGGAAAGCATGTAATGACCGATCTAATACTCGCAGTTTTGGGCCATAACTAACCTTTATGATTTCCACGAGCTGGTCCACTCCACTCTCACCAGGAAAGAGGGGCTAAAATCACCAGAAATGTGTTCCTTTAGCAAATAAAAACACAAAGCTCCCAGCGTAGTAAAGAAACAATACAAGATATTGGATTATCTACCTGTCCAAGCAGCAATTCAGCCAAAACACACCCAGCAGACCAGATGTCTATGGCTGTAGTGTACTCCGTTGCACCAAATATAAGTTCAGGGGCTCGATAGTACCTAGAACAGATGTAAGAAATGTTTGGCTCTCCTTTTACCTGCCCAATTTGCAAATACTTAATAAGATGATAATGCATATCAAAAAAGAAACTGATAAATCCACAACAGAAAATGACATTTCCACAACAAAACCGTCGCTATAGATCCTATAGCAACGGTGAAAATAGCAACGGTTTTCACCGTCGTTATACATTTATTGCAACACTTTTGTTGTAGAAATATCAAAAAGTGTTATGGAAATATCTGTTTCCTATCAAAAAACAGAAACATAATGATAACAACAAGAATTAATACTAACCAGGACTTTCGCACTTCCAAAGTCGCATAATTTCACTTGGTGAGTGTGTGGGTTGACCTGTGATGTAAAAGTCATTAGAGGCTGTTAATAAAGTTTGAAAACTAAGTCATTCTGATACCCACTGAAATGGATAATCCTTTAAAAAAACACATGCTTATATCGCATGCAACAGCCAAAGAATTGGGGAATATTCTTTGGATAAAACCCATCTTATGAACTATAGCTAACGAACCTAATATGATTGCATGCATATCAGTTGAGCTTAGACTGTGTTTATAATTATTATCCCACTGCGTCTTATACTCTTGTACCAGTTTAACATAAGGTAATCATGAGGCAATTGTCACTACTGAGGTTACATTAAACAAAGATATAGTTGTTAAAGCATATAGATGATCTTACCAACAAATTTTGAGGTTTGATGTCCCTGTGGCAGACTCCAATACTGCCATGAATATAGGCCAGTGCTCTTAAAATCTGCAAGGAACAAAATACGTAGAAAAGTCAGCTGCTTTATAGATTTAAAAAACGTTTCTGTAGCACGTCGCGTACATGATAAACATGAAGAAACGTTCAATCAACACTACGTTCAAACATTGAAAAAATAGAAGAGACTGGGCAAAGGGGGAAAAAAGAACTAATTAAACTTTGATGCAAGTATAATTCATACCTGGTAACTATAAAGTTTCACATAAATCATGGGCATCCTTTGACTCATCTTGTTGTAGTGTCTGATCACTCGGTGAACAGTCTCTGGGACAAACTCTAATACCAGGTTAAGATAGAGCTCCTCCTTTTCCGTTGTTGAAAAGAAACAATGCTTAAGAGAGACTACATTTGGGTGATCTAGAACACGCATAGTATGCAGCTCCCTGTTCTTGTATCTCTTGTCTTGAAGAACTTTTTTAATTGCAACAGCCTCACCGGTCTCTAAACACTTTGCCTAACACAACAATAGTTGCACTAACTTTAAAGGTTATTTACAAAATTGTACCAAAACAACAATATTCCTTTCTCATCACTACTTCAAAAGAAAATTGAAATAAACAACAAACCTGGAACACTACTCCAAATGATCCTTGCCCAACAACACGCTCGGCCATATAGCTAATTGTCTGAATCACAAAATGTTACAGTTAACATCACAACCAATCAAGTTTATGAGACCTAGTACTCCAACTGAAATACAGAATGTCAGGAAATACCTGCTTTGGCTGGCCGTTTCTACCACCAATAGTTGTCACAATTATATGGCCTGTTTCTGTCCCATTACCATCAACAATGGTTGCTTCCATTTCCTAAAATAACAGCAGTAGAAGTCAAATTATTAGTGAATCGCACAAGTAAAAAATAAGAACAACGATGGAAGGAGGAGAGGAGGAACAAACATAAAAAATCAGGTATGTACCTTGTCATCCCTAATTTTCATGTCATTCATCTCATCAGGAAGCCTGTCAACACCAACACTATTTCCACTGGGTTCTTTTAATCCCGACATAGGAATTACACTTGCTGAAGCCATTAGCTGAACTGCTGAAAGTAATAAAAAGGTGGGCCACTTTACAGATTCTGTCTCAACTGAAGAAACAAAATCACTGTCTTACCTACAAACAGCATACATCGGTCAATCGAATCAAGCATAGTAGTAAAATAAACCAAACGGAATTCAAACAAGATGACTTTGCCAAATAAGAAATTATAAAGTACGCAATATATATTTACTGAGACATACTTGGCCAGAATGTCAGTCTCAGATACCAAAAACCAAGCCATTTCATGGAAGTTTAGTACCCAATTTAGGGGATATATTTAACTTAAGGTGCTTCTATTCCCTTGATCACCATAGTCAATTAAAACACTTTACCTAGACAGACAACCATAAGGTACCCAAACAATATGACACCTACTGAGACGAGAGTTTTTAGATGGAACCATAACTTCATTATAACTTATAACTTTTATTTCTAAAGTTGGTCCCAGTTCACACCGACTAAGGAAGAAGTTCTCATTCCTGGATTAGCTCTATTAACTTCATTGGCCCAAGATGTGACAAAAGAACCGTGGAGGAGTTGATAATGATAAATAGTTAATGACACTTTGGTGTTAACAACATCAATAAACCATAAGTAGGTATAGTTTACCATTTCTATACTCTAAATTACAAACAAGAAACACAAACCAGAATTTTATGCATAAAATTCAGTTTCAAAGGTTTCTTTTAAGATGATTAAGAGAGAGAGAGAGAGCAAATAAGGGCAAATCAGATTAACCATCCCTTTCTACGGATTTTTTTTAAGGAGAATAGTTAATTTCAGGTGACAAATCACCATAAAAGGAAAACAAGAGATCAGATTGCTTTCCATAAAGTTTGACATGAAATCCACCGGAAAGTGAAAACAAAACTACTAGTTTACTACCTTCTTTAAAGGAAAGAGAGATCTGGAAGACTATTAAAATTAAATGATTTTCCTTTTATATAATATTATAACCTCAGATGTCCATAAAAGAAACAAATAAGTAAATGAAGTTTACAGATGCATACAAATAAACGTAAAAATATTCACCCACAAATCACAATGAACGAGGAGATAAAAATGGATAAAGAAAGAAACAGATCGAAACGAAACCCTAAAAAGAAAGATCTAAATACACAAATCCACCAATCGAAAACATCAAAGTCTAAATCGATCCGAAAACCAAATCACAATAAAAGATGAAAACTTGATAGCTAAAAAAGCACGCCAAAACAATCAAAGAAAATAAATGATCGAGAAAAAGATGAGAAATATACCGATCAGGTGAAAAAGTTTAGGGCTGACACAGACGGCCGCGATCGATTCATAATCGGAAGGGAAATACAATTCGTGTGATGTAACTAGAGATCAATTTCAGTCGGCATTCAACAGATTGGTGATTTAGTTTTCTAGAGAGAGTAAAAGGGGAAATGGAAGTGTATGGAGTTGGGGATAATTTTGCTTTGGATTTGTTGCTGCTTCTTTTTTCTTTTTTTTGCTTTGTTGGGAGGGAGGGGTTTGATGACAGTCAAACAGAAGGAGCCCAAACATTAATGTATTTTTAATTTTTAATTATTTTCCAGTCTCTTCTTTTTGACCGTTCAACTCGACTTTCAATTTCCTACTAACTTCTCAAATAACAATTCAGATAAATAAAGTTTTGGTCACTGCGTCCAATTTTTATTGTGGTTATCAAAAAATTTTTTTATGACAATCGCTTAACTATACTTTAAAAAACTTATCAAATAGTTATTTCTTACGATTTCCGTCCAAAAAACGGACGAAAATGCTGAGTTGGCGAACGGAAGTGTTGAGTTGGCGATTTGACTCCGTTTCTTTTACTGATGTGTATATGGTTTTGCCATGTGTATCATTATGTGTCAAACACATGCTCATAAACATTAAGAATAATTGTATCTTAATAATAATTTTAAAATAATAATAATAAAAATAATAATAATAATATTAAGAATAATAATAATTTTAAAATAATAATAATAACAACAACAATAATTTTTAATTAATAAAAATAATAATAATTTCACAATAATAATTTCCTATCTAACAATTCCTGTAAATGGGATTTCTCTTTCTTTCTTTTTGAGCACAAATTATTCTCTTTAATTTCTGTCTCCCAATTCACTAAAATTATCTCCACCATAAAACCCAAAAATATGTTGCAACTGATCTTGGTTCATGTCTTCAGACTAAGAATGAAAGATTGATTTCACTTCTTCTCTCTCAGACGCCCTTTTCTCTCTGATATCTTCTCTCTCCTTTTCTCTCTGATTTCACGAGCCGTGGTCTCCGTCCTCTTCCTCGGGCAGCTAGGAAGCCTTGAGCTAGCCGGCGGCGTCATTCAGGGAGGAGGGAGAGAACAGTGGTTCGGCGGCGTCTTTAGAGAACAGAGGGTGGGGGCGTCATTCAGGGAGGAGGGAGAGAGAGGTCTCAGATGTTTTAATGGTGGATTTGGATATGGGTTTCGTTCCAGATCTGGATGGTTCGTCTTTGTTTATGTTCAGATTCGGTGGGTTTCGTTCCAGATCTAGTGTAAGACCCCAACTTATTATAAATAAAATTGAATTTTCTCTAATTATATTTGTGAATAATAAGGTATTAATTTGATATAATTCTCTGATTATGGGTGAAATATACAAATTTTGCAAAATATGTAAAATAATCATTGTTGTCGGAGAATATTCGTTTGGTCGTGGAATATTCTTGTTGTCGGGGAATATTGGTACGACGGCGCAGTCATTTGTGGGTCCCATAACAGAATAATTGTCGGATGAAGAAAACGACAAATTTGAATTTTTATAAATAACGGCGTAGTTGTTACCGTTAACACTGTTAGAATACCCAGTGGTTAAAATACAGTAATACGCGTGGATGCACAGTATTGATAAAATATTAATCCTTACGTAAGAAGACACTACTCAATAATTGTTACAGTTGTTACTGTTCAATATTTTATTTTATTGATTCAATAATTGTTGCGTTGATATTTTATATTATTGTTGTTTCAATAATTGTCACTGCACAGTATTTCCCATTATCAGATCAATAATTCATATTATTTGAATAATATTATTAAATAGCATTATTGGCAATGTCTAGAAAGTTCTGTCAAGGAGAGGTTTGGTCACCTAATTGCGCGCCAATAAGGAGAAATTCTTATTGGAAAGCCCCCTCTTTCATGGGAACGGCCTGGTTGTCATAAATGTGATTCTGTAATATTATTTGTGAATAATTAATTATTGATTCATATGATAAGGAAATATTTATTTTATGTGGATATAAATGTTGGATATATTTATTGTGGTTAAAATGATGAGTTAATGTTGAGGTATTTTATCAGTATTTTTGTCAGAATGAAAACACTACAACAAAAAGGCTTATCAGTGACCGCCTATCAACGACCGCATGCGGTCGCTGATATCTATCTGTGACCGTTTGCGGTCGCTAAAAAGCGTCGCACAAAATCTGGTCGCTGAAATGTACATCAGCGACCACTATTAGCGATCGATTTATCTGCGACCGATATCAGTAACCGGAATGGAAAATACGGTTGCTACGCTGAGTCAACATGGGCCATGGCCAAAGCTGACGTGTTCCACGTGTCAGCGACCGGAAGCAGCGACCGCAGGCTGTCGTTGATATAAAAAATAAAATAACAGAATCTTGTTGTTTTTGCATAAATCCCAAAAACATGTACCTGTTTTATCCCAACACACATACACAATAACAGCATACACAACAATATAAACATCCATCGTCCACCATATAACACATACACCAAACTAGAATATAAACCATTCAAAACTAATATGATTTTGAATAAATATAATAACATTTTAAAACTTGTTTAAGTAACAATATACAAACATCCTAAGAATGAAACAAGTACAAACTTATATTATAACTATAAAACTAATCTAAAGCAGGTACTAATCAAGCATCACCGCCTCCTTGATCACCCTGTAATTAACAAAATAATAAAACAAGTTATAAATATTTACTACCTATGTTAATATTGGTATATTACGACAATATACAATAAATTGATTTTATACCTCGTCGCCATCCCCGTGTTGTGATGCTGCTGCTGCCGCTACTGCTTCAGCTAACTCCTCAGCACTCAGAGCCCCCAGATGTCCGCCCAGTATCTTCAGAAGATCCCGATCTTGACATATAGCTCTCACACAGTCAGCCGGAGTATGAACAGCTGGATGGCTCGATGACTGTGTAGACTGGGTAGAAGAGCAGCCTGAGCCACTTAAGGATGGGCGTCGTTGTTGTCCTTGACCTTTAACGTAGTTCTTCTTCACAACAGACGCCCTCTCCCACAACTCTTGATCGATAGACGGACGTGGAGTGCCTTCAGGATAGCGTTCATTCAATAAACGCTTATAAGTGTCATGCATGTCATCATGTTAACAATTAAATAGTTAAAAATAAATTAATTCTGTAAGCATTAATTAAAGATCAAGTTGTTAAAATTTATTACCGTTATCTGGATAGCCCATTGTAGACCATCACCGGTGGCCACGTACACATCGAGCCAATGGATAGGCTGACCTTGAGACTGAGACTCCTATACAAAAATAACACAATATTACTAAGTAAAAATTTGATATATTTTCTACAATTTATGATTGAAAACATATTAAAACTTGTAAGTAGAGAATTATCAGTATGTATGAGAGGAGAGAGAAAATACATAGAGAATTACCAATTGAAGGAGTATCAGCAACCAATTGAAGGAGTAGCAACACCAATCGCGCGAGCGAGCTCTTCTCTTCTCTTCTCCCTTTCTGTCGCCCTCTTTTTTTTTCTTTCTGCTGAAACGATAGAACGCTTGAGCCTGAATCTGTTTAAAAAGATCAGCGACCGCCTTCAGCGACCGCCTGCGATCGCTGAGTTTTAATGACATGGACGATTTCAACGACCGCATGCGGTCGCTGATAAAGATTAGTCGCAACAAAAAACCGCGCCAGTGTTTCGCACCAAATTTTTTGGGGAGCGACCAATCAGCGACCGCATCTGGTCGCTGATATCTATTAGCGACTAGAATTTATCCCGGTCGCAGATATCGGTCGCTAACACTATTATCAGCAACCGGATATGCGGTCGCTGATATTATTGGTAGCAGATAGGCCTTTTTTTGTAGTGAGGTATTAAAAATTAAACCAGTATTTTTGAGATATATTGTGTGAGTTATAATTTTTAATCCGACAGTTGGATCGTTGTAATTTTTGAATATGTTATACATATATAAGTTGAGTATATGTCCACAAATTTTAAACCGTTAAAAATGAACGTATGATTTGTTATGAATTTTAAGAGGTGATTGATTCAGAAATTAGGTTTATAAATAATTTTGGTGGAAAATTCTAGAATTGAGTGGGCCCCACTTGTGGTTGTTGAAAAAATGTGCTGAATTTATTTCAAATGTGGTGGGTGGGTGTAATATCCAATAAAATAATTATGTGAGCTTTAAAATATTTAATTGGACTTTCCTTGTGTTTGAGTCAAATTCTATATATTTAATTTATTTGGGCCATGATAAGTTATATTACATTAATTGGGTCAGATTTATAATTGTGTAATTTTAAATCCTAATCAAATTAGAAGTATTAATAATTAAATAGCTAAAACCTAGTTATACTTTATTACGTGTGAGGGTTGTGAGAATAGAACGGAAGAAAAAAAAAAGGGAAACTCAGTCGCCGCTACACAAAGAGAAGTAGGGAAATTGGATCAAAGTGGTAAATTATTATTATTCTTTTCAATTTAGTGAGAAGCTTTCTTTTCTTGTGTTGCGTCAGGGATTTCATGTTGTCCCAGAATGAAAGTCTTGTATGTATAGTCTAAAGGAGCATGCACGTGGATGAATTTATAATTTATTATAATAATGGTGAAGCATGTGATTAGTTTATATATATTTATATATATATAACCTGTGATTCCTTATATATACATACTATAGCCTCACCTGCTGCAAACCTTAAAATATATATAACCTGCCTATTGATTATATATATATATATATATATATATATATATTAATTATATATATATATATAATCTGGTTCATTATGTATATATATATATACGTTTTCGGTATAATTAATATATATATATATATATATTTAAAAAAATTTAAAAATAGGGAAAGTGATAAATAATATTATAACATTGTTATTATAATTAAAATATATCTTTTGATTACAAATGAATATAGTATATTAAAATTATTGAATTTATGAAAATATAACTTGTATGAGTTCGTAATTTAATTATATGCTTTATATTTTATTTTGATAATTAGATCGAATTGGGGAAGTTTAGCGGGTGATATTTGGATTCAGCGAATTATTTTGGTGTTATTTTAAGGTACGGATTCCGTACTTTTTCAGCGATATTCATTTAAATTTAATTCGTTCGTTTTGTATTCGTTTAGAGATTTGGTATTGCTTCTCAGGATTATTCCTTGATGTCTAAATTATTGTGATAGTTTTATTTTGACGTTGACATTAAAATTCGTATTTTGGAGACTTTATTCGTTCGTATCCTTCTTCGTATAATTTTGTTCACATTCAGGAGTTGTTTTGACCGTTGATATCTTGTGATATTGAGTATGTTCGTATTTGATAATTTGATTTCATTCAGAGATGGTCATGTAAGCCTTGTGATTTGAACCCCTTTTGGCTTACATTTTGTAGCTTGATCCTTAGGGTATACTTGAGCTAACCACCTGTGGGGGTACCACAGGCATGTCCTCTTAACACAAGGGCATGACACCTTCCGTGGCGGTGTGATTAGTCCACGGCGTATCCTTTTGTATGCTCTGGGTATGAGCTTTGGCCATTTGATATATTTGTTCAAGATACGTATGGGTCGACCCAGTATTTGATTTGATTCTATTTGTTTGGCGGATTAGTGACGTATGTGTCGTGCGTACTATCCGATTTGATTTGTATACATCATGGTACCGATGTATTTTGTTAGCCTTTGGCTATTTGTATTTGAGCTCAGTATGAAATTTTTACCTTACAACCATTTGATTCAGCCTTATTTGTTTGGGATTCTTTTGGCTATAATTATTCGATTGACAGTGTTAGTCATTTGTAAATGGACTCTTAAATTTTGATATATTCGTAATTCATTTGTAAATCGCATATGTTTATTCGTTCAATTCTTTTAGATTCATTACTTTTTGTGATACATTTATTCATCTTTATATCCGTACTGGGCAATTGGCTCACGCTGTGTTCTTTTTTTCGGCAGGTAATCAGGGGTGATCAGGATATGTGGGATGAGAGCTACCTTTGATCCAAATGAGTAGATTAGTTTTGAGAATTATTATTAGACTTGGTGTTCATAATATTTTGTTAATGGATGTTTGGGTCATTTTGGCATTTATTTCTTATTAGTAGAGACTATGTAAATGTGGAGTTACTGCTATTTAAATTGGAGTATGTGACTTTTGGTATTAAATTTTATTGGAGATATTTTGAGGTTTATTAGAGGTTTGTATTCATTATGTTTGTGCGTGACATCCCTTTTTCCTTTTGGGAAAGGGGGTGTTACAGTGGGAATAGTAGCAGGTAAAGCCATCAGGTTGCAGGTCAAGTCTGCTAACATTTTTCTATAAATAGAGGGCTAAGTTAGAATTAAAAATCACACTAGAAATAAGTTTTCTCTCTTTCTCTCTCTAGATTATTGAGTGTATTTTGTGAGTATTCAGATACTTTGTGAGTTTCTATTCATCAGTGCAAGTTTCCTTCAGCCATACTAATATTCCGATCAGAAGTACTGATATTTTGAGGTAAGGGATGTTATTTTTTCTTCATATATGACATTATTTCTTCAATATCATTATGCCGAATTATTGATCTGAATTTTTATCAAATTTGGAACTTTTTGTGTCAGGGTTACTATTCACGTATACGACACTATTCACGAATACGGCACAATTTACCGAAAAATAAAATTTTCTTTTTTTGTCCAAGAAGTCTATTATGGTTACTATCTTTGATTGTATCCATGTTTTGATCTTTATTTTTGAATTCTGCTTCAAAATTGGTATTTGTGAAGTATTATTGATCTTGGATAAACTGTTATACGAATCCCTACTATTTGTCCTTCCGTTTCACTGGATTCGTTTTCTTTAAAATATTTTTCATCATCCTCAGTCCTAAATGATGATATTACTAAATATCTTCGGCCTATAGTGCAAAGATAAATGATTAACTGATGAATATTTTTGGCCCGTAGTGCAAATATGAACAGGTGTTGAGATGAACATGACCAACTGGTGATACAAATGAATATCTTTGGCCTGTAGTGCAAAGATGAATATTTGATTAAAGATGTATATTGATTGTTGTTACAGGGATAAAATATTGATGATGAACTTTTAAATCTTAGAAGATAGTAGAACTCAGTCTCTACTTGACTCTTCTAATGGATTGTTGTTTCCGCTGCAGTTGTTGATCTAAAACTTGTTGGCTATTATATTTTATCAGATTTTCCCTGTTGAAGACCAATGATAATTTGTTGTATATTATCTTAGTCATAATATTCTTTACTGGGCTAGTTGAGCTCACCCTTTTTCTTTTTGTTCCATTTTTCTCAGGAGGTGAGAACATAACAGAAACTAGTCGGGGTACAGAGTGATGGTTCTAGAAAGATATTTTGGCAGTCCTCACTATTTTTGTAAAATAGTGTTTGAATAATTGTAACGAGGACTTATTTGAGTGTGGATATTGTCTAGAAGACAATATTTATATTTAAATTCACAGTATGTGTTGTTGTATTTTGCACGATAATTGTATTATTGAAATTGTAGTTTGCTTCCTGTACTATGTATTTGGCGACTCAGAATGGGTGTTGTATACCTATTTTGGGGGCGTCACATCTAGCATTTTGTTTTATTAATTATTTGTGCTTATGTTCAGATTCGGTGGGTTTGTATTGATGTTTGTATTTCTGATCTGGTCTCATGGTGTAGTTCTTGCTTATCTATGTTGCATGATCAGATTTTGGTGATGGTGTTGTTATTTGAGGTTTCATGTGGCGCTGGAGTTTTAACCGGAACCATGGTCCGGTGGTGGCTTCGCCGGAGCTGAGGGGTTGATAATAATAATAATAATTTTTAAATAATAATAGTAATAATAATTTTTACAAATGTATTTATATAAAATTAATGAATTTATATTATTATTTAATAATAATAATTTTCAAATAATAATAATTATAATTACAAAATAATAATAATAATTTTTAAATAATAATAGTAATAATAATTTTACAAATGTATTTATATAAAATTAATAAATTTATATTATTATTTAATAATAATAATTTTTAAATAATAATAATAATAATTACAAAATAATAATAATAATTTTCACAATTGTATTTATATAAAATTAATGAATTTTTATTATTATTTAAAAATTATAATTTTTAAATATTAATAATAATAATTAAAAAATAATAAAAATAATTTTTATAAATGTATTTATATAAAATTAATGAATTTATATTATTATTTTTATTATTATTATTTAAAAATTATTATTATTATTATTACAAATGGCGAAGCATATATGTACACATCAGTATTTCAAAATTACGTGTATGCATAGTCAGTACTTTCGTTCGTTTTTTGGACGGAAATCGTAAGGAATGACTATTTGGTAAGTTTTTTAGAGTATAGTTACGCGATTGTAACAAAAAAAATTTCGGTAACCACAATAAAAACCGGACCCCAGTACAATGACCAAAACGTTATTTATCCCAATAACAATTCAATCCTTTTTTTTAATTTATTCTTCATTTCCCCACTCAAAGTTGTTTTTTTATACTTCAAAATATAAAAGAACAAACTTTGGTAATAAAAAAAACACTTTGTTCTTCTACAAATCTTTTATTTTTTGGAATTTTAATTATTCCTGTGATTTTTTTAATTTATCTTTGAAATAAAATAAAATTGTTCATATTTCATAAATCAAGTTAGAATTCCAATGTACTAATAAAATAAACAAGTCAAATTCAAACATTACTTCAACTCGAACAAAAAATAATTAAACATTAGTTTGGACTTGAATAAATAAAGTAATCCACTAGACATAAAACTCTTGACCATCAAAGTTCTTTTTAACTCTATAAATTTGAATCACTTGAGTTATACCTCTAGAAAGTTTAAATAAATTAAGTAACGAAATTATTAAATATGTGATGTCTACGAAAAATAGCTTTAATTTGTATCTAAATTTGATAGCTTTTTTTCTAATTTTATAAGTAGCAACTTTATAATTGAATGTTGTGCGTGCTGCATTAAAAGTGAATATAATTTAATTATCTCACAATTAGTTGATATTATGCAAGAGCCTAAACTAGATTCTAGTCTTGGCAAATGGGCCGAACGAGCTAAAATGGTCGGGTCAAGCTAAAATGGACGAGTCAAAAATGCCTGTTTTTTGTTTGGCCAGAAATCTGCAGCCCAAAGCCCAGGTCGTGGCGGCCGGGCCGGGCCGATTCACGAGCTGAGACCAAATTTGTGTTTATTTTATGATATTTTTGGGTTGATTCAAACGGGTCGGGCCGAGCCAAAAACGGACAGGCCAAATAAACTCAAAATTTACTGAACTGAAAAACTGCAGTCCAAAACCCGGCCCACGGACTTGGGCTATATTTGCAAGTCTACTAGATTCTCTCACAATTTCTTCAATCCATTAAATAATTGGAGAAGAAAATGGGTGAGGAAGGAATTGCCCAAATGATAAGCTCGGTGACATAAAAATATGGATTTTTTACATAAGTATACAACAAATAGAAAGTAATTACAAGAAAATTGCATCAATCAAATAATTACAAAAAGAGAACTCATATTACAAAAATAGTACAATTCACATTAATAAGAAAACCTAAAATCAAGGACAAATAACTGCCATAATTAATAATTCAAATTCAAATATTTGGATCTAACAACAAAAATAAATTCAAATTCAAAATAATAATTCAAATTTAAATATTCAAATTCAAATCTTCATCTCCCTCACATACACTTTGAAATAATAGTCCACCGCTACACCGCCGCGAATCTCCATTGTCCAAAATATATAAGAAGAAGATTCACCCTACAAAAAATTTAAAAATAAATAGATGTAACTATTAATGTTCTAAATTTTTTTATAACTATTTTGGTACTCATAAATAATAAAATGGTTACCTTTGAATGAATGGTTGGCTACCAACTGCATCACATTCAAACGAAATTGGTAACTTAATAAAATTAAATTGGTTACCATGGTCTGAAGGTTTGGTTACCAACTGCACTATGAAAAAACTACGGGTGTAGATGTGAATTAGTTACTTTGGTATGAAGGTTTTGTTATATTGGTACGAAGATTTGCTTACCTTGATCTGAAGGTTTGGCAACCAAGTGTACTAAGAAAAAATTTAAAGTATAGAGGTTGATTGGTTACTCTGATATGACAGTTTGGTTACCTAGGTATGAAGGTTCGGTTACCATCATCCAGTATTCAAATCCACCGCCATCATCTAATATTCATATCCATCGCCACCACCGCCTGAATCTTCATACCCACCTCCATTTTGACCCTTCATTTTGAGAAGCTACTGAAGATATACTCTTCATTTTGGAGCGGTGACGCTGGCCGGAGATGGTGATGATGGAGTGGTGTTTGAGCCTGGGTTAGGAGGAGTGGCGCCGAAGGTGTGGCAGAAGATGATGGGGAAGAACCGGAGGCTGCCGGTGTAGAAGTGGCGACGGGTGAAGGGGCGGCTGTCGGTGGAGGAGTAGATGCGGTTGTCGATGGAGAAGTGGCAGAAGGTGAAGGTGTAGGTGCCGGCGGAGGAGTAGATGCGGCGGCCGTCGGTGGAGGAGTAGATGCGGCATACCTTGTTTTGCCAGATTGATATCTATGAAAACGTTGAATGAAGAAGAAGGGTGATGAGTAACTGCAGTTGTTATAGATGAGGAGAGAGAAGAAGTCATGGGTATAACTAATCCCTAAATTAAGGAATTCTAATTGAATACTAATTCCCTAAATTAAGGAATCTTAATTGCACTAGTATTATAAATAAATATGAAAGTGTATTAATTGTGTAAAGATTTTATGAGTGCACTATTATTTTAATTATTTTTAAAAATGTAATAGAATATGTAAATCATCCTAAAAATATTAATATCACATCGTTATTTATAGATGAGAGTATTGTTGAAAGAATTCGATTCAGTATTTTCATTTTAAATCATATTTTAATTTAAAAGGTTAACTTATTAAGTATGTGATGTATTAGAGTATTATATATTCTCAAATATTTTTTTAAATATTTTGATGTGAAATTTTAATATCATACGATATTTTAATAATTTTATTTTTAACGTGTGATCTCTATTCACATCGATACTAAACTTACCCTTTAATTTTTAAGGCTTAAATATGAATTAGTACTCTAAACTATAAGGCATATTCCACTTCGGTGATTCACCTTTCAATTTTGTCAATTAGGTGATTAAACTATCAATTTTTTCCAATTACAACAAATTGAACACGCCACGTTAGAAATTGCTGACGTGGCTAATTATGTGGGGTCTTAAGCAACTTATGTGACAAAAAAAAACTATTTTTTATTTATTACATAAACAAAAGTTTTTAAATAAAGAGCAAAATCGTTAAAACCTAACTTAAAATCCCTAATATAACATTTTATATGAACTTAAACTAAATTTAAACAAAAACAAAACCCCCAACCCGATCAAATCGATCTGTTTCTATTTCATCTTCACACCCCACCACCCACCACGCTGCACCCCACCACCGATCTCCTCCTCATACCCCGCCTCGGCACCCTACTATTTGCAAGCCCTGTACCCTGTAAATATCCCAAATTAAACAGAATATAAAATTCAAACCCATTAGAAATTAAATATCCACCAAAATGCTCCTGACAAATTAAATGCCCATCACAATTCACTTCCTAATATAAAAATATACCACTCATCCAACAAAACCAGAGAACTCGAACCAGACTTCTTTGTCCATAGTCCTGACAAATGGGAAGCCGAGGGCTTCGTATCTCCTGATGCGGGCAATGGCTCAGAGCATCTATAATTCAATTGTGAAGACGAATACCAAAAAAAAAGTACTATTTGGCAAATGAATCGGAGGAATTTTTTGTTGTTCTTCATTTCCAGATGATTCATTATCGATCCCAGGTCTTCATCTTGGCAAGGTAAATTCTGGAAGTTTGATACCTCAGGAACTACCAATGGGTTCCCCTGATCCTTTTGGATTTCTTCAGGAGTTGGAAAATGAGGTGAATTTGGTGAAGATCCACCAATGATTTGCTAGAAATTAACTGGATCTGGTGGTGGAGAGTGGGATTCGGTAGTATTTATAAAGTAAGTTTCCATTGAAATGTCAAATTAACAAACAAGATAGAGAGGTTTAAAAGAGAGAAAATGGAGGTGAGTTAGGGTTTTGAAGTGTCTGGATTTGGGCTTTGCTTCGGGGGAACTGAATTTGGAATGTGGGTATGGGAAGAAGAGGAATTTTAGTGAAGCCCTACCTCAGCTCTACCGGCCTCCTCGCTTACGTCGCCGGCACCAGCATCCCCATCGTCGATTCGAGCTCCATGCAGCTCGTCTCCGTCATCCCCCTCCCTCCCCCATCTCTCCGTCATCGCTGATTCCAAGCTCGGCTAATGTTTGGATCGATCGTATATGATTAATATAGGATATATTTTAATTTAATGTTTGTTTTATTTTAATTGTTGTTTGACCAATTTACCCTCTATAAAATCAGATTTGTTAAATTCAGGATTAAAAATTAATTTTTTTGCCACACCAGCTTTTATGACCCCACACAAGTAGCCACGTCAGTAATTTCTGACGTGATATGTTCAATTTGTTGTAATTGAAAAAAATTAATAGTTCAATCATCTAATTGACAAAATTGAAAGGTAAATCACCAAAGTGAAATATGACTTATAGTTTAGGGTATTAATTCATATTCAAGCCAATTTTTAATCATATACTCTATTTTTAGCATAACCTATCATTTATTCTGGTTGACGAGCCACCCTTTTTAATATTTTTTTTATTTGATCCACCAAGAGTCTGTCAAGTCTATCAAGTTTTTATTTATCTAACAAAATTTTGTCCCTCAATATCTTTCATGTGTGATACATGAATGCTTATATAAAGAGTCAAATTGTTATTATTAATACATTCGATTACGATCTTTTGAGTGAACTTGTGGTGAGCTACAATAACCCAGTAAGATACTGTTGAGATATTACATTGAGTCTATTATATTATCATTTGATTCAAACTCGGAATTTGACTTTGGTTGTTAAATATGGTATGAAAGTCGACTCGAAAATTCGAATTGGGTTATCCAATTGGGTTGTCGAAAATGGGTTCTCAATATTTCTCTTTATGTTCTTATATGAGACTTTATTATTATACAATACATTAATAAAGAACAAGTGTATAAATAAACACTTAACCAATCATAATTGAATAAAAAAAATTATATGACACATTTTTCTTTTCTCAGAGAATTTATTATGTGAATACATATACACATTTGATTTGAACTCGAAATTTGACTTGAGTTATTACATACGTTATTAGGGTCGTCTCTCGAAAGTTCGAATTGAGTTATTCAATTAGATTGTCGGGGATGGAAACACAAAAATGAGTCTAATATATGGTTGATATTATATTCCACAGTAGGTAAAGAGACAAAATTGTTAGGTCTTGTATCGCTATGTGTTAGGTCTAATGGAATGTCAAACATTTAAATAGAAGGATTTGTAACATATTCAAAAACTTAATTCATATCATACCCATAAATCTGATATTAGTTGTACTTGAAAAAATCATACCCATAAAAACAAAGGATTTTATTATGTGAATGCTACATAATAACGCGGTATTATTGCCGCATAAATAAATACAAATAAGGACCTATTAATCTATAATTATATTATTAGTAGGGCGGTAGTTTCCTTGTATTAGAATAAGAATAATAATGGAGTGTCCCCTCTCTCTGCCCCACTCGCTAGATAATAGATGAGGGAGGGGAGTATTATTCAATGATTACATCACCATAATAAACCTAGAGGCCATTAATATTACCTTAGTTATAAATTATATTAATATACATATTATATACAAGATATATCATATGTTGTTGTTATATTTATTTTGAGTAGTGTTTAATATTCTCTCCGTCTCTATTTAAATGACATTTTAGAATTTTTTATTTGTCTCTAATTAATTGACGTTTATTCATATTTAGGAGAATTAATAATAATTTTTCCAAAATTATCCCTAATAAATTTACCTATTTTTTGATACTTTAAACTCTTGTGCTATGATAAATTAATGATTTAAGGGTATTATAGATAATTGAGTACTATATTTAATATTTTTTAATCATTATTTTAATTCTTGTGTCCATATTTAAAACGTCATTTAAATAGGGACGGAGAGAGTATTGAACTTTAAAATGATTCTACAGCCTTTTTGTCATCTTATAGCCAGCCTGCGTCGTTAGATTAATGTAGCTGCTAATTTTTACTACTTTGATGCTGAAAAACGTATTCGGTATTTATAAAGTTAACTTCATAATAAGTTGGTTAATTAATTAATACAGTGCTGACACGCACAAAAAAATTACCATCTGACATGTGTGTCGATACTGTATTAATCAATTTACCAAAATTAACTTTATACTAACTACTACCTTAAAAAACCAACATCAAAAAATAGTTAATATAATCACCGAAAGTGGACTCAAACAGACAGACAGCCGGACACAGAGGACTAACAAATTGCAGGACTCCCCGCCTTGCCGGAAGTGATTAGAATGAAGTTTGTTTTTGGGTAAGTTGATCAATTGGTCAATAGAGTGCTGACACGCAGACGAGACTCTATGTGTGTCAATATTTTATTGATAAATTGATCAACTTATCAAAAAATAAACTTTATGCTAACTGGATCCCAGCCTGCGGGCCGAATACTCATGTTTGTATAGAAGAGATATCAGGGTGTATATATTTGACTGCTGCCCACTTCTTATTTCCTATAGATGGTTGAAAAAATTGCTGCCCATTCAATTCTATAGTTTTTTTTTTTATCATTATTATTTAACATTCTGAAGACGGAAAGATTTTATTGCTCAACATCATCAGCTATAAATAACCCAAACCAAACGAACGAAGGTGCATTTAAACTTTTAATTTAATTTGGAGAGGACGCTCTCAATTGAGGAAAATATGAGACTAATTTGACCAAAAAAAAAAAAAGTCAAAGAAACCCAATGTTTAAGACAAAATTCATCCTCATCAGTTGCAACTGTAGGGGTTGTAATTTTTGGACTTTGCCAACTGCAATAATATGCAGTGCATCTTTTTACTCTTTTTTTTTTAAAATATTAACTATTTTATATGATAGTTGGGTTTGTGGAAAATATTTTTTTATTACTTTTACCACTTTTTATTATATAGTTAATCCCTTGTAGAATATAATATTTTAAACTTCTTGAAATCAACTTTTATATTTTCATATTTTAAAATTAAAAATTGATATAAAGTTATGTTATAAATTATCTGAAATATTAACAAAAATATATACATATTAGAAAGAAATATGGAAATTAATATAAAAAAATTATATATAAATAATAAAATAACATAAATAAGCAGAAGTTGTGGGGATATGTAACATACTATTCTCTTTATCATCTTGATTAGTAAAATTTGATTGATATATAAGAAATAGATTGATTGAGAATTGTTATTTTTACAAGTGTTTTGATATTTATAATTTTACATAAGTCTTCTCTCCTCTCTGGTAACGTGGGATCTTGTAAAAGTAAAATATCAAAAACTCTTGAAAAATATTTGTATGGACAACTAGTGTTGCAAAATATAAATAAATGGGGTAGCCTGGTACCTCGAGAGCCCGTACCTTAATTCTTTGACTTGTGGCCTAACTCCAAGTGATTGTCTTTAATGGATTAGAGGTAACCTGGGTTAGACCCTTCTATAAAAGTCCATCAAAGCCCAGCCAGAGGCATGGCTAAAAGAATTTAGGAACAATTACATTTTATAATACATTTAAAAACATAATTACAATAAAAGTGCACTCATTAAATATTTACATAACTAATACACTTTCATATTTATTTACATATTCTAGTGTAATTAGGATTCCTTAATTTAGGGAATTATAATTCAATTAGAATTCCTTAATTTAGGTTCTTCTCTCTCTCCTCATCTAGAATAATTGTATTAATTAGTCTCCCCCTTTTTTCTTCTTCTACATTCAATGTATTCATTCTTGTTAATGCCCTCCTCATCCGCCCTACTCCACCGCCCTTCTCCTCCGTCCTCCTCCACTGCTCTCCTCCGCCCTCCTCCACTGTATAAATTAGGCCCTTCTCCTCCGTCCTCCTCCGCCATTAACGTCATCCTCCACCATTAACCTAGACATTTCTAATTTGTTAATGTCATCCTCCACATCCACACCATTAATACCATCCTACACATCCACACTTGCGATTTTTTTCATAGTACAGTTGCTGTGATTTTTTTATAGTACAGTTGGTAGCCAAACATTCATACCAAGGTAACCAATTCAGTATTATTAGGTTTCTAATTTATTTTTAAAAAATCTATTATAGATTTTTTTTATTTAAGAGTGCAGTTGGTAGCTAACACTTTATACAAATATAACCAATTCAGTTTTATTGGGTTACCAATTAATTAAAAAAAAATTATTGTAGATTTTTTTTATAATACAGTTGGTAGCCAAATGTTAATACAAAAGTAACCAATTCAGTTTTATTGGGTTACCAATTAATGAAAAAAAATTTATTATATATTTTTTTTCATAGTGAAGTTCTATTGGTTAACCACAAAAACTAAAATGGTTACATTTGTATAAATATTTGGATACCAACTGTAATAAATTTTATGTTTTTCTCCTTTTAATTTCTGGACTAAATTAACCTTCATAATAATGGCAGCTGTGACCGGCGTCCATGGTGTTAAAGCGGCGGCGTCCATGATGAAGTGGAGGAAGATGACCGGCGTCCATGGTGAAGCGGAGGAAGATGGCCGGCGTCCATGGTGTTGAAGTGGCGGCGAAGGGGAGGAGGAAGATGACCGGCGAAGGGAAGGAAGAAGATGACGTTTCCAAACTTTGAATATTTGAATTTGAATTATTATTTTTGAATTTATTTTGTTTGTTAGATCCTAGATATTTGAATTTTAATTATTAATTATGCTAGTTATTTTTCCTTGATTTTAGGTTTCCTTATTATTTTGAATTGAATCCTATACTAATTCCCTAAATTAAGGAATCCTAATTGCACTAATATTGTAAATAAATATAGAAAGTATATTAATTATATAAATATTTTATGAGTGCACTAATAGTGTAATTACTTTCTAAATGTTGTATACTTATGTAAAGGACCTAAGAATTTATTTGTATTATTAGCCCAAGTCTCGAGGGGTTACATTTTGTTAGTAGTTTTTTATTTTTAGAAAAGTCAGAGCTATATTAAGCGGATAAATCAAAAAAGTCAACTCTAATGGAAGGGCGATTACGTCAATTGAGTGTGAAATGAGTCGTGAGAAGTCACGGCGGTAATCCAAAAACAATCACGTGTTCTGCGAGTGACGCCTTTTTATTGCGCGTTTGTTTGTTCGTTGAAGCGAATCGAACAGACGTACACGTGTCCATCGTCAAACTAACTTTCACCGGTTGCTCCGGTTTCTTCTCTTTCCTCATCCACAACTATAAATTCCAATAAGCTGACTTATGTCTCATTGTGATCTCTATCACTCCCCACAAAAACAGAGGAATTCCAAAGAAAATCCATTTCTAAAGTTCCAACTACATCAATTTTTCATATATATTTCTCGATAAAATCGTTGGATTTACAAAATACAGTATCAATTTTGTTTTTTTGTGGTATGATCTGAAGAAGAAGAATATGGGAGCTGAAGCTGAAATAATCATACAACAGCGCATCATCACAGTATTGGATGTTCAGTATCATCGATCAAGGACTAATACTAATCTTCAGGAAATTGGAGATTTCGTCCCTTATGATCATCCGATTCTTCTTTCTGGGTCGGATACATCCCTCTCTCCGCAGGTGAGTTGGGTTCCGATATTTGCTGGTACCGATTCGTACTAGCTTTGTTTTTAATTTAATAGTATTTCTTGGTCCAAGTTCTAGCTGGGTCTGTTGATTATGATTTACTCTTTGTGCTGGTTTACCAATATTCAGTCAGATTTTATTTATTTATTTTATTTTCTGTTTTAGGATGGAATTGGGTGTTTAGATATTAAGTTATGTATCATATAAGATCAATTGTTCTAATACAAGGTTTTGTTTTTTAATTGTCACGGGGTTCTATTCGAAATCAGCTTTCTAGGGCTTTCAAATTCTTTGTTATTAGCTTGGTTACAGTTTTTTTTTTACTCTAATCAAGTTTTGTCGATTATGTAGAATTTTCTAATAATTCAACTCATTACGAGGATTAGGTATTGGGTTAAATCTCACTGGTTGATTTTAATGGGCCTTCCTGTCTATAAATTTTGATATGATTTAGTTGTCACACTTCATAATATACTCCTTTTTTATACGAAACTGCAGCACTCGTGTCATTTGAGTTATAAACCCACCCAAACTCTATCTTGTGTATTGTAAAGGAAATAGACCCTCTACATTATCTCATACAAAATCCAGCCAGCCTTCGGTCAGATTCTCCATTTAAAACTTCCGATGGTTTTATTTGAGTTATACTTGTTGTTTTGTTGGCATATTGTTTTGGCTAAACCTTGTATACAGTTTATAGATTTGGTTAATTAACATGAAAAAGAATTAGAGATTTATTTGGAATTTGGAGGAATTTAGTATTGAATTTTTTTCCCAGAAGAGAGAGAAAGTGTTAGAACTACTGTAACTAATTGCAAATTAGAGGATGAATCCTGTCATCAACACCATTTATGAAGGAGAGAGCTCATTGAAGTAAACAAGGAATCTAAGTCAAAGGAATGGAGAAGAAATCGAAGGACTGGAGAAGTGGGAGCTGTCGTTTACACTCCTAAATTAACCTCACTTTCACTTTACAAATTTAAACAATTAGCACAGTAGTAAGCAAGGATCGATCCCACAGAGAGTGATTTGTTTTATATTTATCCTATGATTTCTAATGAAAAGGGAATTTTGAATTAATTAAATAAATTAACAAGAATAAACTAATAAGAATAAACAATGAATAAAAAGCTTCAGTTCTTCAGTTCAGTATCACCTTTTTACAATAATAGATTAATCAAGTGCAACATTATTTACCCTTCAATGAAACTAATAGCCCTAAGTAACAACAAGCTCTGCTACCCGAAACTCCCCTTAGATTGTCACTCAATGAAATAAGCTCTTCACAAGATTCTAACAATTATATAACCTAGAATAAGCTCTCTAGATTTAATATAATAGCAGCATTAAGAACTAGGGAATTAGACTATTCCAAGCAACAAACACATAAGCTCGGATTGTTTAACTTGTATTCTGATAATCATAGCAATACTCAAAAGCTTGTCCACAATCAGGTATTACTAATTACTACTTGTGATTAGAAACAATATCAATTACACGTAATATTATTCCTTGATCTAGCATATGATATTTGTTAACCAACTCAATCCTGCAGAAATCAAATCAGTTAAGCCAAATAGCATTCAGAAATTAAATCAGATTATCAAGAATGAATTTCATGTGAGAAGGAATAAATAATGAATACTCAATTAACCATTAATTATAAATAAAGTTCAACATCCCTTAGAACTGAATAAAAAGAACTTAGCTCATGCCTTCAATCCTCCAATGTTGTAGATGAGAGAATGTAGTAGATGATTGAATGAATAAAACCATGACTAACATCCTCTATTTATAGTGCTAGACAAAGTCTTAAATCCTATAGGAAGTAGAAATCCAAATCCTAAAAGGAATTACAAATCATAACTAGTTTCCATAAAGAAATAGAATCTAATTTGGAAATAAATCTTAGTATAAAGTAAATCCTAAAGCTAATAGAAATAATAATCCCATTCCATGTTGAAATCTGCCAAAATCTGCATTTAGAAACTTTCCAAAAATCCAAGATTTTCTAATTTTTGCGCTCAAATTCGCAGGGGCGAATTTTCATTTTCTGTTGCGACGTCCTTTGGTAAAACGAGCATAACTTTTGATTCAGGAGGAGTTACGGGGCCTGCTACTTATCAAAACGAAGATATCGACGAGATCTACAACTTTTATTCTTTGAGAATTGACAGAATCTTTCAGCATCAAGGTCGAAATCTGTCTCCAAGTGATTGCTATGTAAATTGCAACTTCCAAACTTTGAGGTTCAACGTCCGTTTAGTAAAAATATCATAACTTTTTCATATAAACTCCGATTGCGACGATTCAAGATATTCCGGAAAGCTAAGGAAGAGCTCTACAATAAAATCCAAGTCCCAAGCCAAGAACATGCATCCATCTTAATACTAAAAATCTTGCAATTTTCTCTTTTCCTCATTTCAGCTCCAAATCTTCCTGAAATCATTAAACACATTAATAAGCTCATATACACATGAAACATGCAATAAAACTAAATATAATGGAATCAAAATAAATGAATAATATGCACTCATCAAATTCCCCCACACTTAGCCTTTTACACGTCCTCGTGTAAACCAAAAGTTTGATTTCCAAAAAATTCTATTCAACCATAGTGTCAAAAGATTTCAAGATACAAATAATGACTATCAACACTAAATTTGCAGAAATCTAATCAACGCCTTATCAATTAACTCACAATTACCAACTTTATCATTTCACCAATGAATTTCATTAAATCAAATTGTAGCCACATAAGTAACTTTCCCAAAATCATCATACTTACTCAACTTAGTTACCATGGAGCAAAAACCGTGCACACTGACTCATACCCAAGAACAAATTTTTCTTGCTTTTTAATTTTTTTCATAGAGCCTTCTTTTTAGCACAGATGAATGTATTTTCATGCTTCTTTTTTTCGTATTTTTTTTCTTGACATGTGCAATGCCTCCTTTTCTTAGGCTTTTCAGAGTTACTCATTAGCGAACTTTCCACCAACGACTCCCAAACCAGATGATCTTAGGGCGCTAGGTGTAGAGACACCCCTAAGGGCTTACTTATTCAAGTAACAAAGGCCACAAAAGTCGACTAGTCAAGCTGCTTTTATCCATCGCACTTTTCAGCGTGAATACCGATGCTTCCCGAGGCTTAGATACCCAGTTATTTCGCACAATGGACATTGAAGCAGATTTTCAATTTTCGTTTTTTTTCCTTCTCTTTTTTTTTTTCATTCATCGTTTTTTTCACATGGTTCTGCAAACAACATAAGCAAGTTAAAAAGTTCTAAGTCGTGAAATCAATGCACATAGACAACTCCACAAATAACTTAGCCAAATAAACATGCTTCTCATATTCAAGTACTCATGTATCACAAATTCAATTCAAATCAGTTACTATGGATCATGGCTTAGTCTTCATCATTCATTAACTAGCTAAGCATTAAATAGATTTTGAAATGTAGCATTAATTTTCAATCTTTGACTTTAATCTTTTAACACATAGCCAGATAGAATCATGAAATCAAAATTTTCAAAAGCATTATTTTTTTTAATTCCCCATCAAAATCAGATCAATATTCCTAAATAAAATAAAAACCTAAATCTTCCCCCCACACTCAAACCTTACATTGTCCCCAATGTAAGAAAATCATGTAAAGAAGAAAATACTACTAGCTAACATGCAATAAAAAAACTAAAAAGTAAAGGGATAGAAAAATCAAATCTGGAATCTTGGGTTGCCTCCCAAGCAGCTGCCCTTGTTTATTGTCATTGGCTTGACATCATCCTTCTCATCCTATGTAATTGGACTTGTGTACTTCAAGTGGACTGGTAACAATTTCAATTCTTCATTAGGAACATCTTTCAGATCCTGATTTTGCTCCATTCCAGTCCTCAAATCCTTCTCGTATATTTGCTCAAGAGATTCCTGCACTATAGACTCAACAACATCAATAGCAGAAATAGAATTAACATTACCAAGATACCTCTTAACTTTATATATGCCGAACTGGACATGTGCATCGTCCAATTCCATGTGTAAGGTCCAATGGTGTTTATCATCGTGTGTTGTTGCTGGTACAAGGAAAGTATCATCATCTATGTCCTCCTTATAGAAATCTGCAGGAATTATTAATTCTTCCATCTCTACCTCGTGTTCATCATTTTCAGACTTTGAATACCTGATTTCTTCAAATTTAGCAGTAGTCTCGAGCACATCCAAATGGTTTCCACTAGTGAACTCCTTCTCATCTTTAAGTTCTTGTTCCCTATTCGCCATTTCTTCAAGGAATTTTTCATTGGACTCTGTATACGACGTTGAATTTTTTCCAACTTTCCAATTCCTTGTTAGAACTTGGGGAAAAGGTAGTTTCGGTTTATAAGCAGAAAGAGGTGGAAATTTGTTCTTGAGTACATCACTGCTGCCTATTTCACTATTGTCGGACTTACTTTGTATTGACTTTTCTTGCTGCTGATCCTCTGCACCACATCTCAATGTTATGGAACTTACATTTTCAACAGTGTGAGAAAGTGACCTTCCTACCGTGGTTGCAAGTTGACCAACTTGGTCCCTCAGATCTTGAACAGAAGTTCTTGTCTCCTGTTGGAATTGTTGTGTGTGACACATGAACTGTTGTGTTTGGTTCATGAATGCCTTGAACATATTCTCCATAGATGTCCCAGAATTGACAGGTACTTCTTGATTTTCTGTGTGGTACTGAGGTTGAGCTTGCTGAATACCTTGCGTATTCTTTGTAGCCATTTGTCGAACCAAAGCAGTTAAATCAGAAATCTGCTGCTCCAAGTCTCTCGTGCTTACCCCATTTACCCTTTGTAGTGTGAGATCCATCTTAGTTCCATACTGCTGTGAGTTAGCTGCCATGTTTGCAATTAAGTTCCTTGCCGCTTCTGGAGTCTTGTCTACCAGTGCTCCTCCACTTGCTGCATCAATCATGCTTCTTTCCATTAGTAGCAACCCCTCATAGAAGTACTGGATCAAGTAATGTTCATCAATTCCATGAGGTGGACAGCTGGAACACAACTTCTTGAACCTCTCCCAATACTCATAGAGATTCTCTCCATTGAACTGCCTGATTCCACATATCTCTTTTCTTATATCGGTAACTCTTGATGCAGGAAAATACCTCTCCAAGAACAACCTTTGCATATCAGTCCATGATCGTATTGATCCAGAAGGTAGATAGTATAACCAATCTTTAGCCAAATCTGCTAATGAGAATGGAAAAAGTCTAAGCTTGATCTGCTCCTCTGCCACTCCTTGTGCTTTCATCGTGGAACACACCGTATGGAACTCCTTTAGATGCTTATATGGATTTTCACCTGTAAGACCACGAAAAGTAGGCAAAAGATGAATTAGTCTAGAGTTAAGTTCAAAAGCAAAATCTAAAGTAGGATACTCAATACAAAAAGATGGTTGAGTCAAATCAGGAGTAGCCAGTTCTTTCAAAGTTCTGTTATTTTGTGGCACCGCCATCTCTTCCACTTCAAATGTTGGAACAAGAGCTTCTTTTATATTTGCAGTTTTCTCTATCTCTTGATCAAAATTTAAGTCAATAAAGTTAGAGGATTGAGTCATAAAACAAAAACAAAAACAAAAACAAAAACAAAACAATAAATAATAAAAATAAACAAAAACAAAGAATAAACAAAACAAATAACACTCCCCGGCAACGACACCAAAATTTGGGAGCTGTCGTTTACACTCCTAAATTAACCTCACTTTCACTTTACAAATTTAAACAATTAGCACAGTAGTAAGCAAGGATCGATCCCACAGAGAGTGATTTGTTTTATATTTATCCTATGATTTCTAATGAAAAGGGGATTTTGAATTAATTAATTAAATTAACAAGAATAAACTAATAAGAATAAACAATGAATAAAAAGCTTCAGTTCTTCAATTCAGTATCACCTTTTTACAATAATAGATTAATCAAGTGCAACATTATTTACCCTTTAATGAAACTAATAGCCCTAAGTAACAACAAGCTCTGCTACCCGAAACTCCCCTTAGATTGTCACTCAATGAAATAAGCTCTTCACAAGATTCTAACAATTATATAACCTAGAATAAGCTCTCTAGATTTAATATAATAGCAGCATTAAGAACTAGGGAATTAGACTATTCCAAGCAACAAACACATAAGCTCGGATTGTTTAACTTGTCTTCTGATAATCATAGCAATACTCAAAAGCTTGTCCACAATCAGGTATTACTAATTACTACTTGTGATTAGAAACAATATCAATTACACGTAATATTATTCCTTGATCTAGCATATGATATTTGTTAACCAACTCAATCCTGCAGAAATCAAATCAGTTAAGCCAAATAGCATTCATAAATTAAATCAGATTATCAAGAATGAATTTCATGTGAGAAGGAATAAATAATGAATACTCAATTAACCATTAATTATAAATAAAGTTCAACATCCCTTAGAACTGAATAAAAAGAACTTAGCTCAGGTCTTCAATCCTCCAATGTTGTAGATGAGAGAATGTAGTAGATGATTGAATGAATAAAACCATGACTAACATCCTCTATTTATAGTGTTAGACAAAGTCCTAAATCCTATAGGAAGTAGAAATCCAAATCCTAAAAGGAATTACAAATCATAACTAGTTTCCATAAAGAAATAGAATCTAATTTGGAAATAAATCTTAGTATAAAATAAATCCTAAAGCTAATAGAAATAATAATCCCATTCTATGTTGAAATCTGCCAAAATCTGCATTTAGAAACTTTCCAAAAATTCAAGATTTTCTAATTTTTGCGCTCAAATTCGCAAGGGCGAATTTTCATTTTCTGCTACGACGTCCTTTGGTAAAACGAGCATAACTTTTGATCTAGGAGGAGTTACGGGGCCTGCTACCTATCAAAACGAAGATATCGACGAGATCTACAACTTTTATTCTTTGAGAATTGACAGAATCTTTCAGCATCAAGGTCGAAATCTGTCTCCAAGTGATTGCTGTGTAATTTGCAACTTCCAAACTTTGAGGTTCAACGTCCGTTTAGTAAAAATATCATAACTTTTTCATATGAACTCCGATTGGGACGATTCAAGATATTCCGGAAAGCTAAGGAAGAGCTCTACAATAAAATCCAAGTCCCAAGCCAAGAACATGCATCCAACTTAATACTAAAAATCTTGCAATTTTCTCTTTTCCTCATTTCAGCTCCAAATCTTCCTGAAATCATTAAACACATTAATAAGCTCATATACACATGAAACATGCAATAAAACTAAATATAATGGAATCAAAATAAATGAATAATATGCACTCATCAAGAAGCAAAAGGTCTTTTTGGGTTTCACAAACAAATCTCATCTCCCATCTCCTATCTCTTATCCTTTTGTTCTTTTTGAAAGAGTTGGGGATTATATCTTCTCACAGAGAAAAGGAGAAAGCTATTCAATAATAAAAGCGCAAATTTATTGAAGACATGTATCCGACAAGGGTAAAAAGTATTAGTGAACAACAATTTGGTGAATTTTAAGGCCTTGTGTGGATTTTCTTCCGCTACAGAGTTAATATATAAAATGTGTGTATATATAATTTTTTGAAAAAGGGAAAAAAAACTTGTGCAGAGTATCCCCTACCAAATTGGTACATTCTTATCGGAATTGGGGTGTACATCAGTAATATGGCAGCAGTTGGTGGTTTGATTTTGGAGCAGTTGATGAAGTTGTGAACATACATGAAGAAGAAGGGAAGAGAGAAGAATTTGGATCGCCAACAGAGAGTAAAAGAGTTAGAATACAATAAAGGTTCTGATTGTTTTACTTGTACGACACAAGGACAGTCGTTTTGGTAAATAATCCGTAGGTTATGAAGTGTATGTAGCTAGATTCTTTAGTTGTTGTCCTAGATTCCTTCATCAACTTTGATAATTTACTATATGATTTGAAGGTAGCTATATAATGTTTAGTAACAGACCATCAATATTAATGCTAGTGCAGTTTGATTAAACAACTTATTTGATATCTGGGTAAAAAAAAGTGGCACTTGAGACTATATATATATATATATATATATATATATATATATATATATAGTCCGGAGTAAACTTTGATGCCACACTTTGGCAGAATTCATCAAAGGATTTTGTTGATATGCGCTGAGATCATGCATCCTTTTTACGTATTGAATTCAAATGTGAATAATGACAGTGGTGGTCCGGTGGACATATGTAAGTTGTAAGTTGGCAGGCTTTTACCAGAACAATTGCTCTAAACTATTATCCATCTTTAACCTTTGTACCTTAGTATCTTAGTTATTTCAGAATTACAGTACTAGCACATGGTAATTATTAGTACACACATGTTTCCCATGAAATACCTAAATGTAATCTGGAAGTATAAGAGATTTTAAAATCTGTAAAAGGGGGACTCTTAAACTCTTTAAATTAGCTTCTACGATTTCCTTCTCCAACCCAATTGATATAATAAAACATACAAGTCTGGAAGTCTCAACAGAAACTGCAGAGTTACGTCTTTGAGGTGTACTCTCCTTTATTGTCTCAGAATGCTTATAATGAAATGTAACACATTAAGGTGTTGGTTGCTATGAAATATCTGTATAGTTATTTTATGTGGAATTTGCCTAATGTATTATAATGGGCAGAAGAAACCACTATTACTAGATTTAACAGGATTGCTTGAGCTAGGAGTGCTGCTTGTACATTTCTTAGTAAAATCAAGCATGTCTCAATGACAATTAATTGATTGGGTCTTTGATGCCATTGATTTTCTTCGAATAGAGGTCCTTGCGTTAGACAGTCTACATAGTACGTACTGTTTTATGAAAGTTTTTATACTGTGTCACAGAGAAACTGCAGGTTGGAGTGTGATTCATGTTATGTGAGTCTAATTGCTGATTCCTTTTGTCAACTATTTTTGGTAGTGGTCTATCTTCTTTATCTTAAAAGAATACTTTGAAAGACATGTATGTAATATCTTTATGCGGATAACATGACAAAGCCCTTTCATTTTAGGCTATGAAATCTCCAGAGCCTGCAATTATGCAATATGTTCCTACCATCCGCTCTGGTAGCTTTGCAGATATTGGACCTCGGATATACATGGAAGATCAACACATAAAGATAGATGATTTATCAATGCACTTGGGATCACACTTCAGGTTTCCTAGTCCAAATGCTTTCTATGGGGCAAGTACTTTACAGGTCTTTAAGTTTTATTGGATTAAACTGGTCTGTCTGTTGTTATGAAACTGATTCAGTTGATCGTGGTACAGGTATTTGATGGTCATGGAGGACCTGAGGCAGCAGCTTATTTCCGGAAAAATGTAAACCGATTCTTTTTTGAAGATGTCAATTTTCCAGAATCAACTGAAGTTGATAATGCATTTCTGGAAGAGGTTGAGAGCTCTCTTCGTAAAGCATTTCTTCTGGCTGATGCAGCTCTGGCTGACGATTGCAGTGTGAGTAGTTCTTCTGGGACAACGGCATTGACAGCTCTTGTGTTAGGAAGGTATGTCCGTGCTAGTACTTTTTTATGTGTTGGTACCTCTGGTAAATTATGGTGTCCTTAGGCTCATTTCAGTCTGACAGCTCATTTACCACATTTTTTGGAATAATGACTTGTACATGTATGTGTTTATATATATACACGTATTCCTCTATTCCAAAAAGATTATTTCCGTTCAGGTGTCTCTCTTTTTATAAGGTCTATTCATATTTCTAGTACTTGTATACATCTATTTGTATTGCAGCATCTTACTGGGTATGCTTAATAGTTAATAGTTTGATGGCATAGATAGTGGGGGTTTGTGATCTTGACTTCCGTGAGTCCTCAAACCAGAAATATTTATGCATTTGGAGCAAATTATTCTTGGTTTTCCTTCTATTCCGCTGAATTTGAGCGAGCATTTTTTGGTATGTTGGATGTTGACTCACTCTTCTTATTTTCTTTTTTGTCTTTTGTAGTTTTCTAATGGTAGCCAATGCGGGAGATTGCCGAGCAGTTCTATGCCGGAAAGGGGAGGCTATTGATATGTCTCAAGATCATAGACCAAGTCATGCATCAGAAAGCAGGCGAGTTGAAGAGCTTGGGGGGTTTATTGATGATGGCTATCTTAATGGTGTTTTGTCAGTAACTCGGGCATTGGGAGACTGGGACATGAAGTTGCCTAGGGGGTCCTCCTCACCTCTGATTGCAGAGCCTGATGTCCTGCAGATTGTGCTAACTGAGGATGATGAGTTCCTCGTAATTGGTTGTGATGGGATTTGGGATGTAATGTCGAGTCAACAGGCAGTTAGCCTTGTTAGACGGGGGCTAAGGCGGCATGATGACCCTGGGCAGTGTGCTCGAGACCTTGTCATGGAGGCCTTGCGTCTCAACACATTTGACAATCTCACCGTGATCGTTGTTTGTTTCAATTCCCTTGATCACCGGGAAGCATCACCAACACCGCAGCGAAGTTTGAAATGTTGTAGCCTTTCTGCAGAAGCCCTTTGTAGCTTGAGGAGCTTGTTAGATGGCAGTGGCAGCCATTAAATGTACGGTCAGATTCTTTGTGTGGGTCATGAGTGTGTATGCTGTTTCTGGTTGATTCAGTTACTAGCAGAAAAAGCAGCTACCAGTTTTGTAGGGATTGTGGATTTTTAGCGTATTAGAGAGGGTGGTTGTACATAGATTGGCAAGTGTGCTTGTGGTGGTGTAGTAATTGGAAAAGAGAGATTTGTTATCGAGTTCAGACTTGATTCCATCTCATTTTAGCTTTAGCTAGTCACCGTGGATGGCTTTAGTCTGTGTTCCATTTTAATGTTCAGATTCTTATTTCTACTTGTTTACATATACTGTATTTATCAAGGGTTTCTCTTTCTTTTTATTAAAAAAACTGGTCTTCCTTTTAGACTACTGAAAACGCATTCAATGCTTAATTTGTGTCGAAAGAGATGGATCCAACCGTATGGTTAGAAGGAAGACAATTGAGAGGACCATTGTTTATACATAACGTGCATCGTCATTAGACCATATTCGATTGTGCAAACTAGCGACAATTATAAACAACTACAGTATCAGCAAATTTCACCTCTGTTCTTAGTAATTTCGTCTAGATCTTGGTGTAGTTTTCAATAGTCCCCGTTCTTGTGATCCACAGAAAGGCCGAGATTATAATCGGAGCTACTTCCTATTAAACACACTGCAGCATCAAAAGTAGGGTAACTAACTAGTATATTGACAGATATTCTGAGTATTGAATCCACATGTTGTAGCTAAATTAAATGTAATGAACATCCACTTTCGATATTTCAAATTCAAGTAGCTTCCATTTTGGGATTTGAGTTGATGAAAACAAAAACAGAAATATTTATATTTGGGTCATTTCTCTTTTCTACTAGTCCCTCTGTTCACCCATCATTGGCATTATAAATCTGGTAAGACTGGATTTGTATGGCTATCTATAGTAATTTAGAAGGGAAAGTGATGAGCATTTATATTTCCAATAGGTTCAGCTTTGCCAAGCTCTTTCACACTTCAAAAGAATGCCAAAAGAGAAAATGGATGAGTAACAACATCATGATACATTAGATTTCGCCTAATATTTGCGATTTTCCTTCACCTTGAACACGTCGCAGGACCACCAGAACAAAACCAGGAATTCCCTGTATAAGACGAGATACATCAAGCATCTATAGGTTCTCATGTATTAAAGAGTGGAAGATTTGGTTCTTCACAAAATAAAGGTGCATCAAAACTAGTAGTGGTTCAACTAATTTTCTAGGCTGAGTGTTCCACTCTGAAGAGATAAAACCATCAGAGGTAATGAGTTCAATTACCTAGTCTAGAAATCATGATGCTGAATCTGCTGTGTAGGTTTTTGCAAACTTTGCAAACCTTTCCAAACCACGTACAAGTAAGCTTTCAAGAAACGGTTGCAGGGCCTAAACGAATAAAGCATAACAAAATTAGGTTGGACGATCTCATGGTAGTTTAAGCATATGTATTAAGTACCATTGTAGGAAAAATAATTCTCTCTCTCCCTTGCAAATGCATTTTTAATTACTGAAAATCTAGATGCAAAAAATCAAATTTTGGAATCTTGTGGCAACTATCTGCACATTTATTTGTTTACAATAATAATAATTATTTTTTCTCTGTATTTTGCTTTATTTTATTATTTTATTTTGTTAGGCAATTATATTTACCGCAAGCAAACTATATGTTGCTCAAATACCCCTTTAAAGTTAAAGCAATAACCTCAAATACAAGGATAGAATGCTTACAGATGACACTGGAATTAACAGTGGAGGAACTTCATATGAAACAGTAAGCTGAAAAAGAAAGATAGCTTGTAAGGGACAACCAGTTGAAGCAGATGCAGTGAAAGGTGGGAGAACACAGACGTGCACTCAAACAATTTGGCTCTTCTAGTCCCCTTCTTTGGTACTATAGGCTCAATCACAAGAGGACAAAATTCTTATCTACAGCTTCTTTACACATATACATTCTTCCATAAAGCTATTCTACTGATTGATGAGAAGAACAAACACCTTATTAGAATTCTCAACCAGATAAAGTAGTACTCCAACTGATGACCAGTCCTTAAGATGCAGTAATAGCGAACAGTGGAAGTGATAAGAAGGTGGCTCAATGGGAGTTAAAAATAAATTTTAATACGAATGCAAATTGTATGAAGGACTCTTACTTCTACAACACATGATGAATCACCTTTGGGGAAAAATCGCACAGCTCCTCTGTAACATGAGAAAGCAATATCAAGGATCTGATATCAACCACAAGGCAAGTGACAAAGCAGTTTTCTTTTTCATTTGTTCATTTACGAAAGAATAAAACTAAATCTTCCAACTTAAAAATGGACTCTACTTTTTCAGGCTATTTGCCATACCTGTTAGGAAGACCTTCCAGAGATCTCCAATGAATTTTCTGATTTCGGATAGGCTGTAAGAGGTTAACCATAACAGCTCAAGGGGAACATTATATATGCATCAAAGATCATAAAATATACTCTTATCTGTTCCGCAAAAAGAGTCCCATTTGCAAAATTTGCAAATTTTAAGGATATATTTTCTTTCATGATTATCCCTAAATATAAGAGTGATAGTTGTGGAATGGAGGGAGTATAATAAATGACAAAAAGTACATCTCTGATGATTCTTACCTGCATATTTCGAGCAAGCCAAGAAAATTCGATATCACGCCCAAATGCTTTATACTTCAATGACCATTGTGAAATGTCAGGCTTATCTTCCAAATTCTGTGAAATGGAATCAATTACTAAATTTTCTACATGTAAATATCTGAGTGATCTGACCCTGCCACGAGTTAACTTAAAGAATAGAAACTATAGGTCTATAGCATATTCAAGGTAAAAAGAGGTTCCCACTCCAGGAAGTAATTCATGCGTCATAGGTTTCTTTTTTCAGTTGTTGTTTATAACAAGTACTGCACAGACATTTAACTGCCTGTTTGGTTTAGGGTACTAGAGGGAGACTGGACTCATAGTATTCTTCTAAATATAAGACCAAGTTTGGCAAAAAATGAGAGGGCGGTGGGGGAACAAGCAAGAGGAGACAGAAACAATACATGTTCTTACACACCTTAACAGATGAAATGAAGGGCATCCAACGAGGAATTGCTTCCCGATCAGAATAACAATTATAAGCTACTGAAACGGGCACATCAACTTCCATTTTAACCCTGCAATACATATTTGAGTTAACTCATTAACCGAGTAAGCTTACGTATACAAATTAAAGACTGGTAGAATATTTTTAATTTTTTTTTATTATCTTAGTTAAAGTAAGTAGCTTGATACGAATGTATAAGTAAAGCAATTACTTGCAGTAAACATAAGATATAAAAAAACTATAATCTCCCGACATTTCCAAGACCAAGATGGGCATATTTAGAATCAAAGCAAGAGATGTAATTACAAAACAAGGAGGCAGCCTCTCCCAGAGGATGAATTAGTCCATAGAAATGTGTTACAGGTCTTACTTGGACATAATACCACACGCAGAGTACTTCAAAGTTAAAACCTAGTATCAAAGTTCAACTATATTTAACAAATTCTCTGTATCATATTTGGACTACTTTGGCTCATATACATGAATCTGTATGATAGGAAATTAGGAATGTAATGAGCACAAGGGTAATTTCTTTTATGCTCATAAAGTGAAAGGGGCGCTTAGCTTTAAGATATAAAGAATTCCCAAGCTTACTCACTTGCTCCTAAATATAATCCAAAAAATGATCAAGATCAAAAATTCATCTTTACATGTTTTCACAAACCAATGCCAGATAAAATTGCATTGAATTTTTGTGACAGATAAATTTAATAAACGAATTGAAAGAAGGGAACTAATCAAACATCTATGTGATAAGAATTAAAGAAGGATGAGTTAACATAGAAAGATTACGTGGAGTCCTGCCATTCCATGACAGGAGAAAAGGGTTTGACGTATGGACTTCTTCTTCTTCTATATGGGAAGCAGCTGATGAAGACCTTACTGATTGCTGATGATGATGAAAATGACGAGTTTCTGCAATCTGTAACACTAGTAACTTTATTAAGAAAGACGACGCCATTTCTACCCCTATCAACTAGAGCATTGAGGCTTGCTGGGAATACTACTGCAGCAGAAGCAACTGTCGAAGCCATTTTTGGAGGGTTTTGGCTGTATCTATGTCTGGCAATCAAAATCTAAGCCAGTTATCGGTAGTGGTGGTGCTGACCTGGATATGTCAGGAATCGGATGTCGTCGTTAAACGGGCCACTTTTGGGGCCGATAACATAACTTCGCCAGGGCTAGGTAGGTTCTTAGCCCAAGTAACTTAAGGTAGCTGTCTGCCTGTCTCACTCCCACATTGTTAATTGCGGTGAAACAGGCCGCTGATAACATAACTTCGCCAGGGCTAGGCAGATTCTAAGCCCACGTAACTTAAGGCAGCCTTATCAATTCCAGAGCGTTAAGGACCAAGCCACAGATACAACAGCTAATGTTGTTACTACTAGTCTACTATGCTAGTGGCTCAACAAGTTTTCAAACTTAAAATTGATATTATTATAATAAGTTTTATAGTTTCATAATTGCCAATGAATCATCTCAATTTTGATTTTGAAATGCTGAGATATTTCACTTAAATTCCACATTGAAAAAAGGTCAAGTATAGAAGTTGATCCAACATGTTTGTTGAGACAATCTAATTCATGTGCGTTACATTGGTGATAAATTGATGTGAGATGGATCATACAATTTCACAGTTTGATTGGGTTCGGTTAGCACTCCATTGGTGATGAATTTGACGTAGGATATGTCATACAATTTCGCTACAAATGCTATAAAAGCCATGGACTTAAGTATCTGGTAGACACTCCATGATGGAGTGAGTATTCACAGGCCTCGCAAATGAAATCTACTGAGGTGGAACAAGGCAAGGGATCACCTCTTAAAAGTCAATAATATATAATTTTATATTTTAGAACTGAAAAAGTATTTGTTATAGTTGAATAGTAATTTATAATTAAACAATGGTAGAGGCCCAATACTATTGTAAGAAGATGTGTTTTTTGATACTACATTATTTAAATTTCAGCCAACAATTTAACAAGGTAAAAACTAGAGTAGTATTAACTGGCACGTAGTTTGTTTAAAAAGAAAATGTTTTTATTTTGCATTTTCAGATGTTTGGTAATGACAATGAAAAATGATTTTTGTTCGATCCGCAGTCTCATGTCATTATTTGAGACCCACCACTGAAAGAAGAAGCTAGGGAAATCTGTCTGTCTTATGTGAGGAAGAGACTAGAGAATTAAGTAAAAAGCAATTGTAACATGGGACATTTATAAATGCCATAAATAAAGGGAAAGTAGGGTTGAGACCATTGACAGACAAGATTTATGAAGACAGCAAAAATAATAAAATTGCGGATTACAAGGAGAAAAAAGCACATGGGAAATTAAGTGCCGGTAACAAGGTTTGACTTGGAAATTAAAATTCTTAAAAGTTTCAAGAAACACATAATTTAATTTAATACCACTAGCAAAATGCACAAATTAAATAAAGCACGATCAAGTGAATGCATGTCGTAAAGATTCTTCTTCAGAATGCAGCAAAAGTATGGCTAACAACTGAAAATCCCCCATCCACAGCCAAATTATGTCCACTAATATAAGCAGATTCATCAGAAGCAAGAAACATGGCAGCCTCAGCAACGTGCCTTGCTTTCAAAACAATCCCCTTCAAATTAGCCACTTGACAGCTATTAGCCTCAACTTCAGTTGGTTCCAAATTATAGGCCTTACAAGAAAGTGGCGTGGCAATCCCAAATGGAGAAACACAATTCACTCGAATCCCATAAGCCCCAAGCTCACTGCACGCTGTCCGAACAAGCCCTACCACGGCATGTTTGGACGTGGTGTAGGCGTGTGGTCCGGCCCCTCCAAGGTTTGACGCCACGCTAGTGGTGCAAATAATTGAACCGCGTATTTTTCTAGCAACCATGACTCTGGCAGCGTGTTTAATTGTCACAGCAACACCGCGAACGTTGGTGGCCATGGTGTTGTCAAACTGTTGAATGTCGAGGTCTAGTATGCCTGTCAACGGGCCTATGATGGCAGCATTGCTGAACAAAATGTCTAGGCTACCGTATTTTTCCAAGGCGAAATTTATTGTTTGCTCAACCTGATTTTCATTTCTTACGTCGCAATGATGATAACTAACCTTGTCGGACCCTATTGATGCAACAACTTGATGCCCTAGTTCATCTTGAACATCACCAACCACCACGGATGCTCCATTTTCAGCAAATAATCTCACGGCCTCCTCACCGATCCCACTGGCTGCACCGGTGATGAGTGCTACCTTACCCTCCAACCTACAAAATTAAACCATTTTATTCATGCTCTAAATTAATAAAATTAATTAATTAGCGTCATTAATCCATCAACTTTGATGCAGTTTTATAGAACTTGATCAAGAAAGTGTCTGTGTGTGTGAGAGAGAGAGAGAGAGAGAGAGAGAAGAAGAAGAAAAAGAAGAAGAAAAAAACTCACCTTGGCTTAGACATTGATGAATTTGGTTTGACGGGTTTGCTCAAATCTGGAAATAAGGCTCTTGGATCTGATGTTGTATTAAGTTATTTATTCACAAGTTTTAGGTTTAATATATATATATATATATATATATATATATATATATATATATATATATATATATATATATATATATAGGATGCAGTGCTCGAGGATTTGGTGCATGTAATGAAGGGTACTAATAATGCCTTGTTCTAATTTCTGTGTGTACCACTTTGTCATTAGATACGTCAGTGTTCCTTTTTTATTTTACTTTATTTATTTAAATTAAAACAAAAAAAAGGAAGAAGTAAAACATTGGAAAAAACTACAATCAACCATCTTGCAAATGTGTATAAATTTTTTTTTAAGTCCCCCTCTGTAATTGAACTAACTGTTTAAACCAACTCTCGCACTTGTTCAAGTTATCTGCATTCAGTACTGTATGGCTAACACATGAAGATTCAATATATAATTTTAAAGATTATTTTATTCATTGTCAATTAGTTTTGAGTTAAATGTTTCAATATAATATTAGAGCAGGCACTATTCATGTGCATACCCACATGCTCCACGTCACCCAATTAAAATTGTCTACGTGGGCGCAAGGGCGGATTTTAACTCTCTTTTTTTAAGTTAAATAAAAAAAACTTGAGCAAATTATTACATTAACTAATCATAATAATGTTTATAAATTGCAATAAATTAATATTCATAATCTAAAGCAAAAAAAAAATTTAAAAAAATATTTAGATACAATTTAGAAGACAAAAATAGAATGAATATATGTTTGTTTGTACTTGTATTTAGAATATGAATGAATATTTTTTTTGTCTCCTCCAAATTTAACGCTTTCATTAATTTGCCCTCTTAAATTTATTCACTTGTATATTTTCCCCTACTCCTATACCTATAAAAAAAATCCAACAGGGACCGTTGTCTATCTGCTTCCTTAATTAATGGATCCACCCCTGCGGGGGTGTGTTGAGATATAAAGTTTCATATCGAACATCTAAGACATGCACATGCACCCCGTCACCCAATTAAAATTGTCCACGTGTTTGGCTAAAAATTACGTCACACATGAGGGGGCGTGTTGAGATATAAAGTCTCATATCCAGCAACTAAGACATGAAGACTCAATATATAACTTTAGAGACTACTCCATTCATTGTCAATTGGTTTTGAGTTAAATGTTATTTAAAACTATATATGCTTTGTCCAGGGGGATTTTGTTTTTTTATGTATAGGGATAAGGGCAAATATATAAGTGAATAAATTTAAAGGGACAAATTAATGGAAGAGTTAAGCTTGGAGGGGGCAAAAAAATTCATTCATATTCTAAATACAAGTACAAACAAACGTAAATTCATTCATTGTCAATTGTGCTCGACTCGATAGCTAAATGCAAGGTTCTCAAAACCGAACCGCTTATCGAACCGAAAAAGATATTGGGTGGATGGGTCATTGGTCCAACCAGTGGTCGAACCATTAGTGACCCAATGACATCATTAATATATATTATTAGTATTTAATAAAATTTTTAAAAATCTCGTTTTAATGAACAAAAACATAATAAAGATAGGTTACAATATTAATAAATGTGGTTAATTTTAATACTATTTTTTTTTTGGGTAAAATAAATAAAAAAATAAAAATTAGGTCAACTAAGTCAATTAATCAGGTTTACCTGTAAGACCCCAAATTTTATAAAATAAAAGTATTAAATTTTTTAATTCTGTAAATGGTTAAATTGATAAAAGTTAAAGTTAAGGGTGATATATGAATTTTTTTTCAAAATACACAAGTGGTTATAAAATATTCATTGTTGTCGGGGGAATATTCGTTTGGTCGTAGAATATTCTTTCTGTCGGGAAATATTCGTACGACGGCATAGCCATTTGTGGGCCCCATAACAGAATAACTGTCGGATGAAGAAAACGACAAAATTAATTTTTTATAAATAACGGCGTAATCGTTACTGTTAACACTGTTGGAATACCCGGTTGGTAAAATAAAGTAATACGCGTTGTTGCACAGTAGCACACGGTATTACACAGTATTTTTGAATTATTGATTCTTACGTAAGAAGGCACTACTCAATAATTGTTACAGTAATTACTGTTCAATATTTTATTTTATTGATTCAATAATTGCTGCGTTGATATTTTATATTATTGTTATTTCAATAATTATCACTGCACAATATTTCTCATTATCAGATCAATAATTCATATTATTTGAATAATATTATTAGATAGCATTATTGGCAATGTCTAGAAAGTTCTGTCAAGGAGAGGTTTGGTCACCTAATTGCGCGCCAGTAAGGAGAAATTCTTATTGGAAAGCCCCCTCTTTTCTGGGAACGGCCTGATTGTCATAATTGTAATTCTGTAATATTATTTGTGAATAAATAATTATTGATTTATATGATAAGGAAATATTTATTTGATGTGGATATAAATGATGGATTTATTTATGTGGTTATAAATGAAGGAATTAATGTTGAGGTATTTTATCAGTATTTTGTCGGATTGGAGGTATTAAAAGATCAAATCAGTGTTTTTACAGCTTTATTGTGTGAGTTATAAATTTTTTATCTGACCATTGGATCGTTGTAATTTTTGGATATGTTATACATATATGAGTTGAGTATATGTCCACAAATTTTGAACCGTTAAAAATGAGCGTATAATTTGTTATCAATTTTAAGAGGTAACTGATTCGAAAATTAGGTTTTGATGAAAAATTCTAGAATTGAGTGGGCCCCACTATTGGTTGTTGGGGATAGTGGCTGATTTTTGGTGGGTGGAATAGTAGCAGATAAAGCCAGGTTGCAGGTCAAGTCTGCTTTGGCGTGCTAATATTTTTCTATAAATAGAGGGCTAAGTTAGAATTAAAAATCACACTAGAATTCATAAGTTTTCTCTCTAGATTATCGAGTGTATTTTGTGAGTATTTAGATACTTGGTGAGTTGCTATTCATCAGTGCAAGTTTCCTTCAGCGTCATATCCGATATCCAGTCAGAAGTGTTGCTCTGTTGAGGGAAGGGATAATAAGAGATAGTAAGGGATTTTAAGGGTTATTATGTTTTTCAGTTCGTACTTCTTCCGTGCTTCAGAAAATTCTGGAAAAATTTGAAATGATATTTTGATGAGTTTTATTGATTGTGTCCAAAAATGGCGATTTTTTGATGTATAGATTAAGAGTTATGAATTTTACGGGAAAAGACTATTTTAAAAGTAACCGCTTATAACTCCTTGTGGTTAACTCCAAAATTGATGAAATTTTTATTGGGAGTATATCTATATAATATCAGTGTACTCTGTAAATTTTGGAATTTTTGGACAAGAGTACAATTTATGATAAATGTCTAAATATTCGGCTGTTTTAGCCATATAAAAAATAGTAAATGAATTTTAAAAATTCTAAGAAAAATATATGTTCAATATGGGACTATATTCTGCTAAATCCCAGAAAAGAAATATTTTTGGAACTGATTTGGTATTTTTCATAAAAATAGACTAGTTATGAATAAATGAGTTAAATATGTTATGTGAAGGAAGAAAATTGGAAAATAGGATTTTATGGCTTGAGAATCCTATATGAGGTATATGCAGATTTTTGATGAGGGTTTTGGTTATTAGTGATGAAATCTTATGAGTTTAAAATTTTAGAATGATTAAATGCATTATTTAGTAAAGTGTAAACAATTAAAATAAATTGTTTATAAGCTTAAGAAATATTATTTTTTCAATATCATTATACCAAAATATTGGTATGGATTTTATTGTGGAATTACTACCTTTTTGTGTCGAGTTTACTATTCATGAGTTACTATTCACGAGTACTATTCATAATAAAATTGGTTTTTTTTTTCTGACCAAATTATCGTTGATTTATGAATTTTACTCTTGAAATTAAATCCATGTTTTTATGTTATGGTTTTTATTATCATATATAACATTTTTATAATCTTGGTGAATAAATTTGTCTTTGACTTGAGTGTAAAGATGGGTAGATTATTGGTATAATCATGACTATGGGTTCTCTTTGGCCAGTAGTGCAAAGATGAATTGTGACTAGTATGATCATGACCATTGAATTTATAATTGAATATTTTTAGCTTAAGTGCAAAGGTGAATTGATCAACATGGTTATAATTATGGTTTATATAGATTTTGAAATGATTATATATTTGAGATATGAATATCTTTGGCCCGTAGTGCAAAGATGACCTGTTGTTGAATATCATTGGTCTGTAGTGCAAAGATGAACTGTTAATGAATATCTTTGGCCCATAGTGCAAAGATGAATTTATTAGTATGATTATGAACAGGAACTGTGATTTGGTATAACCATGATCTTTGATGTTTCAGGTAAAGACACGTGATGAAAATTTTATTCGTCCTGGATGAGAAGAGGAATTTAGAATTACAATTATGATTATGAGTTATTCATATAATTGTGGAAAGGAACTGTTGATTGATGTTACAGGGATAAAACATTGTTGGTGGATTTTTAACATGGAGAAGATAATAGACTTTATGGTCTATTTGACTCTTCTAATGGATTGCTCGTTCCGCTGTAACTATGTTTGAAATTTTTATCATCTACCATATGTTCTAAATCTCTGATTTATTACTGATGAAGGCTATTGATAATTTAATTATCTTTAGTCATGATATTCTTTACTAAGCTAGTTGTGCTCACCCTTTTGCTTCACAATTCCTTTCAGGTAATAAAAGTATAACTGGGTCGATCGGGGGATAACAAGGGAATAGAATGGTGGTCTATAGCTGTTGAGGTTCTCCCTAAATAGTATGAAAATAATTTTATTGAGACTTTAGATAAGTGTGTTGTATTATATACATCATTTGATATTTAATTTTGGTGAACCGAATAGGGTGAAGTGAACTCAACTTTGGAAGGGTGTTTTTCCACTATCATACAAGATGTCTAATGGCATACAAACTCGTGTTATCATAAGACAGGGTTGTGCACATCCACTTGCAGAGTATATTTACGAACACTACTTATATAATCTTGGTGTTTGTTTGGAGTATAATTCTCAATTAGAGACAGTGGAGATAATTATATGTCAAGAGAAGACTCACCATTGTAAAGAAGATGATAGTAATCTTCTTGTTTTTCTTTGGGGTCTATTGGGTCAACCAAGAATAATTCTGTGGCCATATGATATCTATCATAACCTAGAAGCATGGCCTCCCATGTACGAAGGTTTCCTTGAGCACTTCCCAAAGATTTTAATTTCTAAAACAGTTTTTGACTATACCTTTATGTAAGGTGTCACTGTGAGGTGTTGTCCAAGGTTGGGATGAGAGTCACAGTTGGTATATATTTGTATCCAAACTCACAGCATATGTGTTGTTGTATTTTGCACGACAATTATTGTAATAAAGTTGTAGTTGTTTTCTGTACCATGTATTTGGCGACTCAGAATGAGTTGGATAGAATGGACCTATTTTGGGGTTGTCACATTACCGTTAGTTCGGTGGTCAACGGGCCAACCCGGGTTTTGACCAAAACCGAGTCAATGGTCTAAATCGGACCGAAAGACGGACCGATTCCAATTTTTACTGGTCTGATCTCCTATCTGGTCCGAGTTTTAAAACACTGGCTAAATGAGCCTTAATAAAATTTTATTTCATACTCAATAAATTTGGGATAAGGTCCAAAAATACCCCTGACATTTTCTCCAATGTCTACCGAGCACCTTATACTTTTTTTTTGTCCAAAAATACCCCCAACATTATAATTTTTGGGTCATTCGTGCCCCTGTCGTTAACAACTCTGCCAACTAGACAAACGGGCGTTAAATCCTCTATGACGTGGCTGACACGTGTCAATATTTGCTGACATGGCAATATTTGTTGATATTTATTTTGTTTATTAATTATTTATTTTGTTTTTAAAAAAATAAAATAAATAATTAATAAACAAAATTAATATTTATATTTAATAAACAAATTAAATATTTATATTTAATTCATTAACACAAATAACAAAAATTCGTCCTCTTAAATTAATTAATACAAAATAAAAATTTTAAACAATTTTTAACAAAATTTTTAAACTATTTTTAACAATTTTTTTTATTCTGTTTAAACTATTTTAATTTTTTTTTGTTAAAAACTGTTATAAAATTTTTCAAAATTTTTTTGTTAAATTTTTTTTTGTTTAAATATTTTTTATAAAATAATATAACAGTTTAAAAATTTTTTATAACAGTTTAAAAAAAATGTGCTAAAAACAGTTATAAAATGTATAACAGTTTTAAAAAAAAATTATAACAGTCTAAATTTTTTTTTGTTAAAAGCAGTTTAAAAAAAATTTGCTAAAAACAATTAAAAATTTTTATTTTGTTTAAAAAAAAAATTATAACAGTTTAATTTTTTTTGCTAAAAACAGTTAAAAAAAAGTTTGGTTCTAAAAAAAAATTTATAACAACAAGTAAATTTTTTTTGTTAAAAACAGTTTAATTTTTTTTTGCTAAAAACGTACAGTTAAAAAATTTTATTTTGTTTTGAAATTTTTTTTTATAACAGTTTAACAAAAAAATGTTAAAAACAGTTTAAATTTTTTTGTATAACAGTTTAAATTTTTTTTGTTAAAAACAGTTTAAAAAGAAATTTGTTAAAAACAGTTTAAAAATTTTATTTTGTTTAAAAAAAAATTAACCGTTTAAAAAAAATTCTTAAAAATATTTACTTTGTTTTTAAAAAAAATGTAACAGTTTTAAATTTTTTTTGTCAAAAAAATTTATTTTGTTTTAAAATTTTTTTTATAACAGTTTAATTTTTTTTTATAACAGTTTAAATTTTTTTTTTGTTAAAAACAGTTTAAAAAGAAAATTTGTTAAAAAAAGTTATTTTGTATTTAAATATTTTTTAATCAGTATGTAGTATTTTTTAAATTAGTATTTTAATTATTTCCATGTGGCAGCCACGTAAGCAATTTGGACGGATGTTAGTCTATGTGGCATGCTTGTCAACGGCATGGGCACGAATGACCCAAAAAATGTAACGTTAGGGATATTTTTGGACAAAAAAGTATAGGGTGCTCGGTAGACATTTGGGAAAATGTCAGGGGCATTTTTGGACCTTATCACCAATACATTTTTTGAACCAAATCTGAGCAACTCAATACTCAGCTCGACTCGGTTCATTTACACCCCCTAAATACAACGAAAAAAATTATATCTTTTGATTTTTTGTTGTTGCTAATTATGTGGATAAATATGAATGGAAACTCAATTAACCAAATACTCCCTTCATCCCTTTTTAAATGTCGTTTTAGAAAATAAAATCATCTTATAATATTTATCGTTTGAGAATTTCAATTAAACATTAATTACTTAGTTTTCAATACTACCCCAAGTATTAGATATAATTTTGATTCTTTCACTATTTTATGCCCAATAAATAACATCCATTTTTTCTAATACAAGGATAATATAGACAATTGATATTATATTTAATGTTACACAATCATTTTCCTAATATATGTGCATAACTTTAAAATAATATATATTAAGAGACGGAGAGAGTACGTAATATGGTGAACTGCTCTTATGATTTTGTTCAGTATCATGTATTAATATCTTTTGTAATTATAATTTCACAATATGTGGAAGACTCTTAAAACAATATTTGAATTAGAAGCTTTCACAAAATTTGAGACAAATAAGCTTTAAAATATGACAATGAGTAATAGAATTGGGCAAAAAACGGATATTACCGAATATCGAACTGAATCAAAAAAATTTAACCGAAATTTCTTGCTAATTTGGTTATTTTTTGCAATTCGATTATATCCGAATTTTTATTCAGTTTTCGAGTTCGGATTCTGTGTTATTCGGTTAACCGAATAACCATATAAAAAAAATTAAGGCTTCAAAGTTAAACAATAATCTGATCTCTATCAAACCTATGACTGAACCTGGTGGAAGATTAAGGTTCTTATGATGGCAGTAATTGTGGGTTTTTTCCTTCCTCTTGTTGCATATAAGCAACAATTTCTTTCCCAGACCAGTGCGGGTGTCAGGTAGTGGTGGTTGACACAGTAATCCATGCGGGGATAGTATAACCTGGTAAGAAAGTCTTCATAAACATGTACGTTCTCAGACCTTTTGATATATTCACATTCTCTCACACATACACACGACCAAGGATTATTATCTCTCTAGACACTAGACATTACATTCCTCCATTGTTAACCTTGTGAACACATACTAATTCTCACGCCTGAGCTATCCCCCGACGGAACAGCCGTCAAGCTTGTGGTGTTTATCGTATTTACTGTGCAGAATCAGGACGTCTTACGTGATTGGGACGTGGCAGAAGATCTCGGCGTTAACAATAGACAGACAGGAAGACGAGGGCTGGGTTGGGGACAATCCAGCAGGTTGTTACGGTATTGACATGCAGTGATGGGAGCACAGTGCCACGTGTCCATAAAGGATCGGAGCAGACGTTTCTCGTGATGGAGCAACTGTACGATCGATACAATCAGCCTTTGCACCATATATATAGAAATTTCATCCATAGTAACCGGTTATTAAAAATCCACAGTAACCGATTATTGGGAGCAACTCATTTTTGCTCAGTCACTACAACCTGTAGCGGCTTATTACAATTTTTTTATAAGCCGTTACAGATTGTAACGGCTGGGCCAAAATGGGTTGCTCCCCAACAACCGGTTGCTGTGGATGAATACCCATATATATATATATATTGATTAAAGCTATATTTATGTTTTTAAATTATAAAATGGCAAAAAATTTCTAACATGTCACTATTAGTACAATGTTTTTGAATAGTGTTGAGGAGAAGATTGACATAGATAAAATTAAAATTAACTAATCGAAATTGTAGTTTAATTTGAAAAAAAAAGAGTACTAATTAATTTACAGACATATATGAATACGATGGTGATGATAAACATGAAAGCAAATATTTAAAAATCAGCAACTTAAACAAAACCTAACTAAGCTAGAGAGCAGATTCGGATTTATCCTTAATTTTTTACTGCCAAATGTTTTTTTTGGGTATAATTGATGGTTTACTTACTTCGTGTATGTTGAAGCTAGTGTATGAATATTAGTACGTTTTGAAAAAGAAAAAAAGTAATAATAATAGTAATAAACGGATCCGGTTAGCATGAAGTTTATGTTTTGGCAATTTGGTCAATTGACCAATAGAATACTGACACATATAGAACTTCACCTGCGTGTCAGCACTCTATTGGTCAATTGACCAAATTAGAGCAAATCCAATGGTAATGTCAAAATGGCTATAGCTATTGCTATATTTTGACACCAAAAAGTACTTTTTGGTGCTAAAATAGAACACAGTCTCTAGTGGTTTGTTATATTTTAACACCAAGTTATTTCAAATTTAACTAACTTTCCTTCCATCTCATGGTTAATTACTATTATTATTATTACTATTATAGTTATAATAATAATAAATACTATTATAATTATTATTACTATTATAATAATAATTATAATTATTATTATTGTTATTAATATTATTATAATTACTATTATTGTATTATTATTATTATTAAAATTATTACTATTATTATTATTATAATTATTGTAATAAATTACTAGTATTAAAATTATTACTATTATTATAATTATAATTATAATTATAATTATTATTATTATTATTATTGTAATAAATTATTATTACTAAAATTATTACTATTATTATTATTATCATTAGTATTATAATTATAATTATTATTAGTGTTATTATTATTTTTATTTTTATTACTACTACTATTATTATAATTACTATTATTATTATTATTATTATTATAATTATTGTTATAGGATGACTATAGTCCTCCTTGGTTCTATATTTAGAACCAAGTATAACATTTTGCTATTTTAGAACTAATTATAGAAGTGGGTTGAATTTGAGTTTTTGGTATTTGGTGCTATAATTTGACTATAAAACCAATTATAATACCCCCATTAGATTTATTCTTACCCAAAAATAAACATCATGCTAACCACACATCCATAATAAACTTGAGGGGCTGTCATGGGCTTAATTAGTTACACCTATACTTACTGACGCATGCAGACACATTGGCATGGGCTTCTCGCTCTTTGGTCACTGTGGATCAGTCTACTACTAGCATTTATGGATAACTACACGTCCAAGCCTACAGTCAACAGTCCACAAATAGGTACAGTTTTGGTTAAGGGACTTATATAAGGCCCCCATGAAATCAATGAGTTATGGTCCAAAATATGTCAACGACCATATTTGTCTTCTTTATTAATTTAATTGTGTGAAACACATTTCATAGTCACTCCAAAATACTTATCAAACAATCCCCACCTGCCTCGCTCTCTTTCTTCCTCAAATTATTCGAGAGTGTATTCGGGTTGGGTTTTCTCATTTCTGAAAATTGTTAGTATGAAGAAATAATAAATCATCACCATTCATCAATGGACTTCAACCCAGAAGCAGCAGCAGTGGGCTTAGATTACTGGCTTCAATGGCAAGTACCAGTTTGTGCTCTCATTTTCACTATTCCGTCAATAATTTCACTGAATCTCGTCATCAAAGAAAGAAGAAGAGATGATCAGCAGCTTCTCAAGTCTTCTGATTTGTGGCTCCCCTGCTGGAGAAATCTCCATCCCCTGTGGCTGTTACTCTACAGAGCTTTCGCTTTCTCTTCCATGGCTTACTTGCTCTATCAGACTGTCGAATCTTTTGGTTCTTTCGTCTTCTTCTTCTATACCCAGTACGAAATATCCCCCCCCCGCCCTCCCCCCCCCCCCCCCGAATTTTTGCAGTAGCAGTACTACATATTTAAATTATTTTTTTTAAAAAAAGTTTCAATTCTCTTCTAATAAATTTATTGTTGAAAAACTTGTGTTGTTATTGGGATTTAGGGGCACATAATGAAACTATTTTTTTTAATAAAGAAAATGTTAATTTCTCATAGGTAATCACTAGATTCAGTCAAAATTAGGTAATTTTGAACTAATGGTTAACTTTTGCAAAACTCTCCCTCCAAAATATTAATCGTGCAAAACTCACCCTTTATGTATTCTTTTAACAAAAATCCTCACATAGTCAAATTATTCATTCTAATTCTTCACTTAAAAACTTAGAATACTCTTATTGTTTCCCTTGTTTCCCTTGCGAGCCCAAGTGCAAAATTAGGGTTCACATGGCCAAATTAAATTAAATGCACAATTAGGGTTCCACAACCTCATTAAATGCGCAAATTAGGGTTCACATAACCTAATTAAATGAAGACAAAGAAATCAAAAATAAATGTGCTAGACCCGGGAGAAGCCTCCACGTGTCCCGAGGCAGAAGACTCGTGGAGGCGGCTCGTTTTGGGAAATGATTGAGGGATTGGTGGCTAGAAGGATAGGGCAATATGGGCATTACTCTGATGATTAAATGGTATTTATGGAATTTCTCTGAAAGCATGTGCCTGACACATGACCACTTTTCAGAAAACCCTATAAATACCCTTCCATTCCATTGGGAAGAGGGGACTTGTAAGACCCCAACTTTTATAAATAAAGATGAATTTTCTATAAATATCATTTTTAAATATTATGGAGTAAATTTGATATAATGTTATAGTTGTGGGTAATATTTATAAATTTTGTAAAGTACGCAAGTTGTTATATAATATTCGATTGGTCGGGGAATATTCGTTTTAACAGGGAATATTCGTACAACGGCACAATCATTGGTGGACCCCACAGCGGAATTATTGTCGGATTGAGAAAAGGACAAAAATATTTTATTGAAAATAACGGCGGAAGTTTTACCATTAATACTGTTGAACTACTCGATAGTAAAAGTACAGTAATACGCGTGGTTGCATAGTAGCACGCGGTATTGATTATTGATGCTTATGTGATAAGTTACTCAGTTTTGTTTTATTGATATTATTAATGTAATAAAACAGAAAAACTTTTTATATAAAACATAATACTTTTATAAAGTTATTCGTTTTATTAGACTAATAATAAAATCTTTTTATATAAAACAGAATACTTTTATAAAGTTATCTGTTTTATTAGACAATAATTAGAATATATTATATTTTATTATACATAGTGTTTGTATAATGTCTGCATAGTAAAATCTTTTATAAAGTTATTCGTTTATTAGATTATAAATAGAATATATTATATTTTATTTAAAATATTTTGCTTTAAATATGGACCGTCAGATTAAAGTAAATCAATCTGGACCGTTCATGAGTTAGTTACTATGCAGTCCATTTTTCTATAAATAGAAGCTTATTCTTTCATTATTTCTTACGAATTCACTGAAACTCTAGAGAGATAAACTATAGAGAGAAAGAAGAAAAGTATTTTGTTACTTCACTACTCATATATCTAGTACTCTTCTTTTTAAGGTAGGGGGTATTATTTCTTTTGTATTCATGAAGAGAACTTCTGTTATTCCATTATTTATTATTCTGTTGGAATAACCTGTATACGCGGGCTACCCTATACTTGGTGAAATTCTTCTGTTATTCCATTCTTTATTATTCTGTTGGAATATCATGTCTGTGCGTTTAACGCCGGACCTGGTTCCGTTATTTATTATTCTGTTGGAATAACCTGCATGTGCGGTCTATCGCATGCCTGGTGATTTCTTTTGTTATTCCATTCTTTATTATATCAGTTGGTTAAAACTTTGACTTCTATACTCCATGAAATTAGTGGAATATCCTTGATATTTGCGCTTCATCCAGTATTTTTTCACGAAAATATTCTTCTGAGCATTCTTGAATTTTACTCTACAAAGAAGTATCATGTTGACAATTTGGACGTTATTAGTTCATGGATAAATTAATTCTTGAACTTGTTTTATTGAATTCTTATATCATTGTTATCATCCTCATGTTTATATTATGTTGAAAGTCATCTGTGGTCTGTAGTGCATAAATGGACTTGGTATGATTATGACCAGTGATTATTCGGTGTAATTATGACCGTAATGTTACAAATGATGTGGTAAAAGTCCTCATTGGCCCGTAGTGCATTGATGGACAGTTGTTGGCATGATCATGACCATTAATGAATACACAAATATTCTTGGCCCGTAGTGCATGGATAATTGTGGTCGTTATACTAAAGAATATCCTTGGCCGTAGTGCATGGGTGATTCGATGATGTGAATTATTTATTAAGCTGAGTTCCAGCGATAAAAGTGATGAAAAACCTTTTAAATAATAGAAGATAGTAGATTTTATTCTCTACTTGACTCTTTTAATGGATTGCGTGTTCTGCTGCAGTTAAACTTGATGTTTGTTATATTGTATCAGTTTAACATTGTTTAAGACTAATGATAATTTATTCTGTATTATCTTAGTCATAATATTTTTTACTGGGCTAGTTGAGCTCACCCTTTCTTTCACTGTTTTAAGTAACTCACAGCTCTCTTGTTGTATATTAAATATTGTATTCGTATTCTGTACCATGTATTTGGCGACTCAGAATAGGTGATGTATACCTATTTTGGGGGCGTCACAGGACCTCTCTTCAGACACAGGACTTGAACTCTTTTGGTGACTTAAGGCTTGGATATTCCACCTAAAAGCGCTAAAGGGTTTGGACACTCGCTCTCAACTCAAAGGACTCAAGAAGAAGGCTCTTGGAATCCCAATAACCCTAACACGGTTTCCGGATTCTAGAAGTTCTACCACACGTCGTTGGAGTAATCGCTCACATGTAGTTCTCCCATCTTCAATCAATCAATCAATTCCGTGCTCTTCGTGGATTTCTCTCCTCCTCAGCCAACACGAAACCCTAATACTAGGAAGACACGATTTCCTTGCCAACATTTCTTTGGCGACTCTGCTGGGGAGGTGTAGAATTCGTCAAGTCCTCGTAGACTGCACTTGTCAAGAAATTGGACGACCCAAGTGACAAGATACCTAATTTCAAGTCCTCGTAGACTGTACTTACCAAAAAAAAATTGGACGACTCAAGTGATGAGGCACCCAAGTGTTGCACTTTATCATCAAAAGTGAATGAGGCACCTGACTATAAGTCCTCAGATCCGAAAAGTTATACTTTCAACTTTAATAAAAGTAATTGAGGCACCTGAGTATAAGCCCTCAACCCCGAAAAAGTTACACTTTATCTCTAAAAGTGGTGAACGTTATGCTTTCGCCGACAAAAACAAGATTTATTATATGAAACGTTATGCTTTTCGTTAAAAACAATTTGATTATCAATAAATTTGTCAAACTGTCACTTATACATGATTTATTTCTTCTGATTTATGGAAAAAAAAAAGAATAGATTCAAGTGTTAGTTTGTATGAAATATATGTATATGATTTTCTGATACAGGAAATGAAAAAAACTACGAAAGTTCATGATCTAAAGGTCATGACCTGTCGAACTGAAGATAAAGGAATACCTAAAGCTTGGTTTTCGTGGCTATCAGGCCTTTGAGGCTATCAGCAGGTCTTCAAGGCTATCTTCAGGCCTTCGAGGCTATCAGGCCTTCGAGGTTATCAGTCCTTCGAGGTTATCAATAGGTCTTCAAGGCTATCAGCAGGCCTTCGAGGCTATCAGGCCTTCGAAGCTATCAGGCCTTCAAGGCTTTCAGGCCTTCACGGAATTCTTGGTTCTCAATGACTTCTTGATTCTAAAGAAAAGAGAAATTTCAAGATAAGGTAAGAAAGATTAGATCAAAGATTTTCAAAATATCCCAGGAGAGCTCCTATATGTCTCGCCCTTCTATGGTTTGCACCCCTAGAGGTTCCCTCTCCTAGGACTTTCGTTTTCGAGGCTTGCAAAACATCAAGCCCCGCGAAGTGTTCAGACACTGGAATCAAGACTTCAACACTTACAATATTTTGCGCGATCATCTCACCAAAGGCGTGACTCACGCGCAGGGTGCAAATGCTTACTGGTAGATTGATAGATAACATAGACGTCCTCCATAGTATAGGTGCATTCCTCCAAGCCGTGACGAATGAATAATGTCCTGTTGGATACGAATGACATATAGAGGAGCACCATGGTCCTGATTGGATACGAACACTACTACAAAACAGTAAATAGACAACGCGGAAAAAACGTTGTGGTTTCTGTTAGAAAAACGTAGTGGTTAAGGGTGTTGTCTATTTGACACCCTTACACAACGTTTTTAAAACGTTGTAGTTAAGCACAATACACAACGTTTTTTTAGGAAAAAACGTTGTAGATTTGTTTTCAAAAAATTAGCAGATGCTTAAAAACGTTGTAGAAAGTGTGATTCCACAACGTTTTTTGGTTAAAAATGTTGTAAAAGGTATGATTCCACAACGTTTTTAAAATGTTGTAGATAAAAAGAAAAAGAAAAAAAATTGTGATTTACCTATATTACCAATGCACCTGCAATATGCTAATGCCATGATATAAAGCTAAAAGGTCTAAATTCTCATTTAAATTTAAAGCCAAAATGTATCAACCATTCAAAATACATCCGAATAATACCATTCATTTACCGTTTCAAATTACTACATCCACAAAATATAACAACATCAATAGTGTAGTATTATATACAGACAATATTGAGTTGTTTAGCAACATCATGTTGATAACTTGTAAAATAAAAAAAATACACATGAAAGGAATCCTCAAAATTAAATGCACTAGCACCTACAGTAAATATGTTCTCAAGCAGCTTATTGAAGCGTGGATGACTCTAGAGAATAGCACATTCTAGAGCACAACCTTTAGCAACGCACTCACTAGCATTCATTGTACGCCTAGGCTCCTTGCCAAACGCAGTGCATTATACATCATGACAGTTCGGTGCAGCGTCCATCCATTTTCCATCATACCTAGTTGATGCCACCACGAGACATAACCTGCACAAACAGGAGATGCAGACCTGATAAAAGAATCATCAACAGCCACCAAATACTTATTAAGGGTCAAACAAATGAAAACCTGCTGTGTGAGATAATATGCGACCAACAATGAGAGTTATTCCACTCTGTAACTTAGTTTCCATAAATGATCTGCAAACAAATGTACAGGATATGGTTAAACAAATAAAATGAATTTATCTGCACCTGATAGATATCATTATTTTCAGGCCAACCTAATTAGCAGCCAAAGTGCTAGAAGTCTGAAATGATGTAGAAGTCAAATGCAAAACTAAGCTATAAATGGAGACTATACAAAGCACTAAGTATCCTGCATTCAGTTCCAAAAATTTCATAAGCAGACTAGAAGTATGAATCGCATGTTATCTTAACACCCATGAATCTTAATACAGATTATTTAGAACACATATAACTAAACTAACCAACTGCACCGCAACACGTACAACAGATTATATATATACCTTCAATTGACTTGGCCAATCTCAAGTCATTACATAAGAACAACAATATCTATTTTTTCCCTTGATGAGTATATAGTCTCAACTTTTAACTTTTACAATTTACCTTTCTTGCAGCCAAAGCCGCAGCAACACCTGTGGCCAGCACCTGTAGGCTCTCATCACTTTTTATTTTAGCTACCTATGTTTGAAACTGTGAAATGAATTCAATATAAACATCAAATAGCCAGCTTTATTCTAGAACAAATCACTGCTCTTACGGCTAGTAAATTCTTTATACGATGCAATGCAAGTTACATAATAACAGAAGACTATATATACAGAAAGACTATCAAAGATTTACAGGAAGAAAAAGAAGAGTATATATACTTTGATAAGCAGAAATAGAAGACATTAGAGATCTTACTTCCAATGCTATAATCAGATGCCCTAGCTGCCTGTAGTCCTTCTCTACAACCCAGGCCCAAGACGCACATGGCACCAGGAGAACTTCAGTTCAAGTGTACAACAATTGTATAGGCAAATGATGTAATAAACACCTATAAATATATTCAAAATTACAGTTTTAATCCATCAAAATTACTGCACTACCTTACCAGCATGAATGCACAAAAAATGCACAAAAATGAGCCAAAGAATGCACAAGGTAGTCCATCTCAGCTTCAAGTTCATCAATACTTTTGTTAATCAAGGAAGTAATACTTGGTATTCTTGCCTTAATGACAGCCTCCAAATGCTGAAGTTAAAAGTATAAATCATTAAAAAAAATCAAGGTTCTAACTGAGATAAACACGTCAGATAAATAAAAAATAGAATCCCACCATCGAAAGAAGTTTCGCCGGATACTCTGTACCCATTTTACTAGCCAAATGCCCATAGTCAGGACTTGAAGCAAAGTATTCCCGTTCTCTCCTTCTTGCAGACATCATGTCAGTATTCTTATTTATATCAGCTTGTGAGTGGTTCACAATTCCCACCCATGGGTGTTGTAAACGTAAAGCTCTTCCTTCAAGAACCTTTCAGAATAAGAACTTCAGAATCCAAAATGCCAAAAAACTAACAATTTACACCTACTACAATAAGATAATTTTGTAATAGAGATGAGGGGAGAGAGAATGAGAGTGGTGAGAGTACATCTAATACGTTAGTTCCTTTATCCATTAAATCAAGCTTTGTCAATACTCCAAATGTCCGTTCACCTACACATATTATTTCAGAAAACCGTAAGGAAAAGAAAACATGATACTTATGTGATAGATTTTATCCAAAGATTCACGGACCACCGGAATAAAGGAGGGTTACCTGCTGGATCCACTTCCTTAGCAAGCTTGATAGCATCTGATGTCGCTATATCTTGGTTGGCAGGAGATATTTCCAGTATGATGTAGTTGGGCTTGAGACACCATATATACACCAATCAGAAAGGCAAAATATTGCAAGAGTTCAAAATCGAGGACATACCAGTTAGGGTTTTCTTAGATTAATCCTCCGTTCGACTGATTTTGAGGGCATAAATCGATCAATTTACTTCTTGAGCAGGTACGAAGAGCTTCAGTTGCTTAAGTGGCTTCATGCTCTTCATGATTCTAGCCTCCTTTTAGGGTTTCTTTGAGACGATTTATGGCTTATGTCCAGCTCCTCCTAGGGTTGATCCCGTATAATTCTAGAACAAATCCAAAGAGATGAAGAACTTACGAATGAAAATCTAGCCCCAAAACAGAAGAAAAAAATGAGAGAAAAACTGAAAGAGACGAGGAAAATTGAAGAAAGGAACGAAACTGAACTTACGAGCACAGACAAAAGACTATCTTTTAATTTTAAGTTTTCACTTAAGGCCGGTTTTTTGCTCCGTGTTTTTGACTTACACAACGTTTGTTTTAAAAAACGTTATCTAATTAAAATATAAAAAATGCTCTTTTAAATAGATAACGTTTTTGCATATATATCTACAACGTTTTTTTAAAAACGTTGTAAAAAAAAATACCACAACGTTTTTATAAAAAACGTTGTCTATTAAGTGTTGTCTATTAGGTACTTTGTACTGGTGGAATGTCCCTGCATAGTTTGATGTACTGAAGAATGTCAGCTCTTTCTTCAGTATACCCACATAGTCAACATTTCCAAGTACCTCGTCGATCCAATGATGCCATTCTTGAAGGAGGCTAGATGAATCAGACAAGAAGTGAAGGGAACTGAAAGTGTACTCTTGTTTCTCTATGCATAGAAGAGGAATGCGATCGGAATGGGGAAAGTCATCCCAACCTCCACAAGCCGCTACATATAGGAACAAGCATTCCCCCTATCTGGCAGAAGAAGAATTGGTACGGTCATAAGTCTAGACTTGCTTCCAAACGACGTCGGAAAGACCAAAGAGGAGAGCCCTTTCCCAATCATTGAGAAACGGGACCTCCTTAGTGATTCTCAGGGTCGGCAGAATGCTTATCATGACAAAGAGGAAAGTCTAATATTTAACCTTAAAGACACCTGAAAAGAAGAAGAAACAATGTTAGAAAGAGTTAGGAATCACAATTATGCAAGAAAAAGTTTCTCAAACTTTTCCGAAAAAACTTCGGACAGCCCAAAAGAAATCATTCGGAGCCTCTTTTGGACTTAAAATGACATATGTCATGGCCGAAGGCAATGGATTTTTGTACAGCTCGTCGCTAGTTTCGTTTCGATATATTACGGGCTCCGAAACTTCAAACGGATCAAAAGTTACGATCCAAATAGTAAATGCTCATCCCGAACTTCATTTTTTTGGCCCAAACATAGATTTCCCCCTAGGGTTCGGCCTCCTAGGGTTCGCCCCTTAAGAGTTTGGCCATCTGGAGTGGTTTCGTTGCATGTAGAGCATTTTTCTTCCTTCGTGTTCTTCGTTGACAAAACGTCAAGTCTTTCTTCATTATCCGAGGGAAAAAACCGAGATGTAATCAATGTAATGGAGCTCGGAACGAGTGTTCCTTCGCCACGAAAATTATAGTCTTCTTTGATGAATTCTGAGGGAAAAAACCAAAATATGATCAAGGTGATGGGGCTCAGAAAACAAAGAAAGACTACAATTGCCTGAAACAGAAAAGAGAAATAGAGAAAGAAAGTCGAGAGAAATTCGAAAGAAAACATGCAAGTAAGCAAATTGAAAAGCGAAGTCGAGAAGAAGGAATGGAGCCCCAAGGGTTCGGGTCCCCCATAGGGTTCAACCCCTAGGGTTTGGCCCTAAAAGGAGGAATCCTCTTTGTTACCTCTCGCTCGGATTGAGGAATGTCTTCTTGCTGCTCCCTTGAGGGTCTTCCTGGCTCGTAGGAAGAAAGAAAATTCAAAATGAAGCAAGATAAGCAAGGAGGCATGAATGGCTTGGGAGATGCATACATATGAATACATGTATAACCCCCAAAATATGCTTGCAACGGAAAAGGAAACAATCACTCTTTTCTATTAAGGGAAGGATTCAAGCTGATTTCCAAAAGATAAGTATCTTTGAATTTATTTCTAAATAGAAAATATAAAGATATTATTTTCTAAATAGAAATATATAAATATATGATTTTCTCCCAATAAAGGGAAATTTCGAAATTTAGTTTTTTCCTTCTAAATAATAATAATAAATGATAAGGAATGTTGTCTTCAAAATCAAATAAAGAAAAAATTTATTTCCAAAATAAAATTAAGATTTGATTTGATAAAAAGGAAATATTTAGTTTACCAAAAGAAAGATTTTATTAGATTGAATTTTATTTGGTAATATTTGATGATCTTCCTTGTCTTAATTTCCAGAAAAATAAAGAAACAAGTATTGGGCAAACTATGGAAAGATTTGCAGAATATTTTTCAGTATGTTCATGGAAGTAGGACTGAGCAAAAAAGGGTATAACCGAATTACCGAACCCAACCAAAATAATTTAACCAAAATATTATGAAAATTCGGTTATTTTTAATATTTCGGTTATATCCGAATTATATTACGGTTTTCGGTTAGTTTGTACGGATATCTTTTTTGGGTTATTCGGTTAAACCGAATAACCGAACAAATCTCAGTCCACTAGCCCAACCATTAATCATTTCTAATTTTAGCCCTTAGCCCAGCCATTAGTCATTAGTACAACCCACTAGCACTCAACCCACTAGCCCAACTATTAGTCATTAGCACTCAGTCCACTAGCACTCAACCCATTAGCCCAGCCATTAGTCATTTATAATTATCGAACTCTCAGATCTCTCTTAGTCTCCAACTCTCTCACTCTCAGATCTCTCAACTCTCTCACTCTCGGCCGAACTCTTAAATCTCAGGCCGTTGCCCTATTACCGCCAGTCCGCCGCTCATCTTCCTAGTCTCCTCCTCGACAAGTCCAACTCATCTTTCTTTCTTGCGCAACAGCGACACATGGTGGAGACCACCAGCGAGGCAGCGACTTCAGATCTCACTTATCACCGACGTGAAGGCCGACGTGAAGGCAGCGACTTCAGATCTCGCATGGTGGAGACCCCCTATAAATATGAAGGCCGACGTTTATGGAAAATAACCAAAATGCCATAGGGGGGAAGTAGTAGTATTGTTAATAAATTTATTTGAACAATTAGTATATACTCTTTATTATCATTATTACATCTTTTTGTAGATTTATATTTTTACACAATTTTAAATTCAAATTTGTTATTCATAGTCGTTTTTTTAACACTTGAAGATAATGAGGCAAAGTTTTATTTCATATTGAATCACAATTTTCTTATATTTAGGTTTATCAAAAAAATACTCCCGACTCTGCTAATTTTGATGGGTGAGCCTTTTTCCATTTTTGTTTTCTAATTTTGACAAGCAAATGAAATCAACCTGTAAATATATTTCTAAATTTCGGTTATTACTCGAACAACCGAATTGTAACTTCGGTTATTCGGTTAATGGGTAATTCGGGTAGTTGTTCGGATATCAAAAATAAACAAATTTCGATTTTCGGTTATAAAAGAA